>CAUYQG010076564.1:0-59965 GCA_963574415.1 Tarsius wallacei | reverse complement strand
TGATTTGTGAATAGCGACTCCTGCTCATTTTTGGTTTTCATTTGCATGTAATATGCTTTCTCAGCTTTTTACCTTAGTCTCTAGAAGACTTTGTGTGTTACATGGATCTCTTGTATCTTGTAAAACTAAGTTTCATAAAAGGAGAAGAAACGAAACCTTTCTCAGACAAGCAAATGCTGAGGGAATATGACATTGCTAGACCAACTCTACAAAAAATATGCAAAGGAGTTCTAAATACTGAAACAAAAGGTTAAAATACAGCACAAGTTTTTAAAAAAAGATGGAAATCATAAAGATATAAAGATCACAGGGCTTATGGAACACCAACAAAATAGAGAAAATAAATTAATTGATAAAGAAATCAGATAATAAACAGCATGATGAATGGAATAGTGCCTTACATGTCATTATTAACCCTGAATGTAAATGGTCTCAATGCCCCACTAAAAAGACATAGACTGGTAGAATGGATAAAAGTACACAATACAGATATCTGCTTCCTTCAAGAGATCCATGTAACACACAAAGTCTTCTAGAGACTAAGGTAAAAAGCTGAGAAAGCATATTACATGCAAATGAAAACCAAAAATGAGCAGGAGTCGCTATTCACAAATCAGATTAAACAAGTTTTAAGTTAACAATTGTACAAAAAGACAAAAATAGTTACTATATAATGATACAGGGATCAATCCAGCAAGAAGAAGCATCAATTTAAAATATATATTCACCTAACACCAGAGACCCAGTTATATAAAGCAAATTCTACATGACCTGAAATAAGAGATAGACAGCAGTATAATAACAGTGGGAGATTTCAACATTCTACTGACAGCAACAGGCAGATCATCAAGACAGAAAGTCAACAAGAAAATTTTAATTTGGGCCCTAGAGCAAATGGAATTAACAGACATCTACAGAACATTCCACTCTAAAACTATAGAATATACTTTTTTCTCATTGATAAATAGAACATTCTCCAAGATAGACCATATGATAGGCCAGAAATCAAGTTTCAATAAATTAAAGAAAAAACTAAACTATATTAACCACCTCAGACCACAGTGAAGTAAAACTAGAAATTAACTCCGTTAAGAACTTGTGGAACCAAAAAAAAAAAAAAAAAAAAACAGGGAAGTTAAACTATCTGCTCCTGAATGATCCTTGGGTCAACAATAAAATTAAAATAGAAATTTAAAAATTTCTCAAAATGAATGACAACAATGAAACAAGTTATCAAAACCTCTGGGACACAGCCAAAACTGTGCTCAGAGGAAAATTTATAGCACTGAAGGTTTACATTAATAAGACTAAAAAATTGCATATTAAAAACCCAAAGTCATACCTCAAGGAACTATAAAACCATGAGCAAACAAGACTCAAAGCTAGCAGAAGAAAAGAAATAAGAAAGACCAGAGAAGAAATAAATGAAATTGAAATTTAAAAATAATACAAAAGATCAGTGAAACAAAAAGCTTGTTCCTTGAAAAGATAAACAAAATTGGTAGAGCACTAACAAGATTAATTAAAAAACTAAGACTCAAAGTCAGATTAGCTCAATCAGAAATAAAAATGGAAACATTACAACTGATACAACAGAAATACAAAAGATTATCTGAGGTTATTATAAACACCTCTATGCAAACAAACTAAACAATCTAGAGGAAATGTATAAATTATTGGATACACAAAACCCCTCAACCTTGAATTAGGAAGAAATAGACACAGACCAAGAATGAATAGTGAGATTGAAACAGTAATTAAAAATCTCCAAACAAAAAATGATAAAGTGAAAAGGGAATGCTTATACATTATTGGTGAGAGCATAAATTAGTACAACCTCTATGGAAATCGTTATGGAATTTGCTCAGATAACTATAGGTAGATCTATGATTTGATCCAGCAATCCCACTACTAGATATCTACCCAAAGAAACAAAAGCATTATATAAAAAGATACCTGTACTAGCGTGCTCATTTGCAGCAAAATTCACAGTGGCAGAAATATGAAATCAACCTAAAAGCCCATCAATTGATCAGTGGATAATAAAAATGTGATATCCATATAGTCTATGGAATACTATTCAACCATCAGAAATAAATGAAATAATGTATTTTGCAGCAACTTGGATGGAATTGGAGAATATTATTCTGAGTGAACTAACACAGAAATCGAAAACCAAACAGCAAATATTCTCACTTATAAGTGGGAGCTAAACTAAGGATCTGTAAAGGCACAGGGAATAATATAATGTACATTAACAACTAAGAAAAGGGTGAGGAGAAGGGGTGGAAAGATGAAAAATCACCTATCGGATACAATGTGAACAGGTGGGAGAGGTGGGTACACACATAAAGCCAAGACTTCTTTGCCACTATACAATGCAACCACAAAACCAAAAATTATTTGCACCCCATAAAGCTACTGAAATAAAACAAATGTTATTTAGAGAATATTTATTTATAAAAATATTTATTATAATAAAATATGTATTAACACTACAGAAATTAAAGTATGAGGAAATATAGCATTAATAAACGAATAAGTACATTAAAATAGATGATCCAATTATTTACCCACATAAATGTAATTTAGGATACAAATTTTTTTTGTACTTCAAATATGCAAGGAAAGGCTAATCAGTCAATAAATGGTTCTGGGACAATAAGCACTCATTGGGAAAAAGAAAATGTGGATTATACCTTTAGAAACTGAACTATACCCATATTCAACCCACTATAATAAAAGAAGCACAGAGAAAGACACATGCAGCAGACCTGCAGGCAGGTGAAAAGATAAGAAGTAAAGAGTGTCCAAACATTTTCTGATACTTGATTCTATCATTTATATATCTATCATATATACATAAATATATATGATATATGGCAAGACGTTTAACTTTGAGGACTTTTTTCATCCAGAGAAACAGAAAAATGTTGCTTGAAGCAAGATTGGGTGAATAGGGAGAATAGAGCATGGGGGTCATGTCGTTTTTGGTCAAAAACTGCTGAACACTCAGTGTGGTGGGCAGGTTGTTTGTGTAGATCACCCATCATGGAATGGGCAAACACGTTGAAAGAATTTCAAAAGAAAAAAAATCACTGAAGCCGAACGCAGCCTCTCACAACACTAGCTGATACACTGATGCCGATGGGTTCCTAGAACTTACCTAATGGGGCAAGCCTGTACTACAAGGGGCCTGCCCTCCAAGAAATAATTCAGTTTTTTGGGGGGTCCTCCTCATATATCCATATTTGTGTATATATGTGTATATATGAGGGTACATGTATAAACTCATATATATTATATATCTCAATATATACTATATATACTTATATATATACATATATAACACACACGTATATATACTAAAATATAGAAAAAAGAAGAAAAACCTCATTTTAAAAAATGGGCAAATGTGTGTAGACTCTTTGCAAAAGTGTATATAGGGATAGCAAATAAAAATAAGAAAATATGCTCAATACTGTTAGTTATTAGCAAAGTGCAAGTTAAAACTGCAATGTGATACCCTACACATGTAGTAGAATTTCTGAGATTAACAACAAAATCAACAATACCAAGTACTGGAGAGAATGTAGGGCAATTTGGAAATCTGTTTTGCTGGTGGAAATAGAAAAGGGTTCACTGACTTTGGAAAAACAGACAGAGTTTAAACATACAGTTACCATATGGTACAGCAATTCCCATTCTAAGAATTCACCCAAGAGATATGAAAACATATGTCAACACAAGACTTGTATATAAATGTTCATAACAGTTTTATTCACAAAAGCTAACAATTTTAAATGACTCAAATGTTCATGAACTCGAGAATAGATAAACAGATCAGTTACTCTACTTACAATAGAATTTGTTTCACCAATAAAAAGAAATGAACTGATGAAGTATACAGACAAAACTGTTATGTTTAGAGAGACAACACAAGCACAAATGCTTTCACGTATATAATTTCCTTTATAAGAAATTTTAGAAAGCTCAAAACTAAACTTTTGTAGTAGAAGTCACATGAGATTTTTTGAGGGAGGTAAGTGAAATAGACTGTGAAGTGACATAAGAGAACTTCTGTGGTGATGGGAATATTCTGTATCTTTATTGGAGTAGTGGTCACAAGTGTATATATATATTTGTCAAAGTTCATAAAACTATGCTCTTAAAATCCATGCATTTTATAGTATATAAGTTATAATAGAACCAAGTTATAAAAAAACTAAGCAAATAAACAACAGACAAACAAACATAAAACTAAATATGGCCGCCTAGGAAAGGGTTTAGATTCCACAAAAGGAGACTGAGGAGTAACTAGTGAGACAGAAGGCAAGCCAAGATGTGGGTTCCTGAAAGCCAAATGAAGTGAAACTTTCAAAAGAACAATGTGACTAGCTGTGTTTATAAGAAGAGTTAACATAACTGATATTTAGTACTGAAAGTATGCAGTGGAGTCTTCATAGGAGAAGCCTGATCAGAAATGGTCCAAGGGTGATAAGAAAAGCGAAACGATGATAACAAGCATAGTGGACAATTTCAAATAGTTTTTATCTAAAAGAAGAAAAGAAACAGAAGGACAGCTAGGAGGAATATGTGGTCTCCAGATTTCTGAAAATAGAATATTTTACATCATATTTGTATTTTGATAAAAGAGTTTCTGTAGAGAAAAAAAATGATAATATGGTTGGTAGAGGGGAAAAAGTTAAGATTATATTGCAAGCAATATAATTAATATATTGCAGTTGCTATGTGTATCACCAGAGTTTGTTCCAGTATATATAGTTTGCAGAATGCTCAATAAATATTTAAAACAATAAAGGATGGAAACTAATATGTATTGGTTGCCTATAAGAATTGACAGAAGAATAGCATAAGAATATTGTTTCTGGCTGGGTAAAAGTAATGAAGGCAAAGTTAAAAAAAAAAGAGAGAGAGAATTGTGGAAGAAGGAAAAAAATAATGGATAAATCAAAGCAACAATGAATTACCTGAATTTTACTAGTATTTACTTTCGATTCTGGTACTTAACTTCAATATTCTAGACTTCTGTTGTGCTTTATAATTGATCCTTTTTAAAACAGAGACAGCACTTATATCAAATCTTTACCCAGGGAAGACTATCTTAATTATTTGTAGCACTCCCTTCACTTCAAATTAGATAGGGCTTTAACTTCAGAAAGCAATGACCAATCTATCAAAATTGGTATGCAAAATAAATTATATTTGACCCATGCATTCTAAAAGCTTCTAATCGTAAGGATAAAATAGCCTTCCAAACTTATAGCTTTCTTAGGAATATAGTCCTATGTCATGAGAGACTTTACAATCTTAAAATGAGAGAGGTGAACATATGGTAATCTTCAAAAATTGATTTTGTATCTTTGCTGAGTACATCTGCATCCCAAATTAATGAGATGAGTATTACATGAAGAAACTATTGAAATGTACTTGTTGACTTTTTCCAAGAGCCACGTTTGGGTTTCATTAATTCTTTTTATTAGTTTCACATTCTCTATTTTTATTTGTTTTGAACTATATTATTTGATTTCTGATAGCTTTGTGTTTAGCTTGCTTTTTTTTTTTAGTTCCTTTAATGTACAGTTGGGTTGTTGATGTGGAATCCTTAGCTATCAATCTCCCTCTGAGCACTGCTTTTGTTGCATCCAATTTTTGATACATCGTGTTTTAATTTTCATTTGTTCCTAAGTGTTTATAAATGTTCTTTGAGATACTTTTCGACCTTATGATTGTTTAAGACTATGCTATTTAATTTCAATATGTTGGTAAATGTTTCCATTTTCTGTTATTTATTTCCAATTTTATTCTATGTGGCCAGAGATCTTTAAAAAGATAAATCACTAAGAAACCTTTAGTTTAACTAAAAAGAAGAATGATGAAAATAACTAAAATCACAATAAAAAATGTAGATATTACTACTGACCTTACAGATAGAAAAAATGGTCATAAGATAATACTTCAAACAGTTGTATTTAACAAATTAGGCAACCTAGACAAAATGAAAAAAATTCCAAAAATGCACATATTACCAAAATTGATTAAGAAGAAATAGAACATCAGAACAGACCAGTATAACAAGAGATTGGATCAGTAAACAAAAATCTTCCAAAAAATAGAAAAAAAGGACCAGATGACTTCAATGTGAATTCTACAAAATACATAAGTAATTAACACCAATTTTTCTTGAACGCTTCTAAACAATTAAAGAGAAAGGATCATGTAATGATCTGTTCTGCAAGGTCAGCACTATCCGAATACCAAGACCAGAAAAGGAAACCACAAGAAAACCGCAGTCTAGTATTTTTTTAATATAGATGAAAAATCTTCAACAAAATATTATCAAAGCAAATTCAATAGCATCCCAAAAGGATTATATACTACAACCATGTGGCATTTTTTTCTATGAATGCAAGGGTAATTCAACATAGGAAGACAAACCCATGTAATACATCACATTAGTACAATGAAGAAAAAAAAAAACACAGGCTCATTTAAATTGACACAATAAAAGATTGACATTATCTAACATACTTTTTCATAATAAGAACACTCAGCTAACTCGAGATAGAAGGAAGGAAACGTCTTCAACATGATAAAGGGCATTTTAAAAAAAATCCACTGCCACGATCATATTCAAAAGTGAAAGACTGAAAGCTTTTTCCATAATGTCAGGATCAAGACAATAATGCTAGCTCTCGCCACTGCAATTCAACATTGTACTGGAAGTTCTAGTCAGAACAATTCAGCAAGAAAAAATAAATAAATAAATAAAAGACACACAAAATGGAAAAGTAAAAATATCTCTATTCACCAATGGCATGGTTCTATATACAGATAGTCTTAAAGAATCTACCAAAACATCATAGAATAAAAATTTAAGAATTAATTTTTTCTAATCTGAGAAAAGCTAATAAGCAAAATTAAAGGTGCAGAGTACTGCCTCAATGTACAAACTCTGCTGTATTTATACATACTTGCAATGAACGATCAAAAATGGAAATCAAGATAACAATTCAACTTACAGTAGCATCTAGAAATCTAGATGCCTAGCAATGAATTTAACTGAGGAGGTAAAACTTTTGTATACTGAAAACTGCAGAGCATTGCTGAAATAGATTAAAGAAGTTATAAATAAGTGTAAAGTCATCCCATGTACATTGATTAGAAGAAAATATTGTTAAAATGGCAATGCTCATAAAAGAGATATACAGAGCCAATGCAATTCCTTTCATACTTTTATATCTATAATAGTCAAATCCATAAATATATTTTGGTTTCCAGGTTCTAGGTGGTGGGGAGGGCAGGAGGCATGTGTACTGACTGCTTAATAAATATTGGGTTTCTTTTTGGGGTGACGGCAGTATTCTGCAACTAGATAGTGGTAATGGTTGCCCATTTTAAGTGCACTAAATATCATTAACTTTAGATTTTATGTTATGTGCATTTTGATACAAAAAGACACATTGCATACCTCAATCAAAATGTAAAACTCTAAATCTTCCAAAAGAAAATTGCAGGAAATATAGGTAGCCTTGGTTTTGCCGATGAGTTTTTACATAGAACACCAAAAGCATTATGTGAGAAAGAAAAAAGAATACTGGACTTCATTGCAATTAAATACTTATGCTCTGTGAAAGACCTCTCAAAAAATGAAAACGTGAGTCACAGACTGGGATAAGATATTTCTAAAATACATATTTTATACACATTTGAGATATAAAGTAAACACTTAAACTCAACAATAAGAAAACAACAATCCAATTGAACAATGGACAAAAGATCTGAAACAGACACCTTATCATAGAATAAACACATTCAGCAAATAAACATTTGAAAATATGTTCAACATCATTTTTCATAGGGCAATGGCAAATTAAAATAACGATGAGGTACCACTACATATCTTCTAAAGTGGCTAAATTTTTTAAAAAAATCACTACACTAGTTATTTCACTTTCTTCCTTGGCTAGAATGTCTAGTATAATGTTGAAAAAATTTTTAGATTCAGCCATAACTGCCTTCTCCAGGATTTACCGAAAATTTATTGTGTTTGCCACCATTGAATATGATGCTAGCTGTAATACTGCATGTATTACCTTTATAAAAATGTGAAGGTTCCCCACTATTTATAGGTTACCTTTATATGCCTGGTAATTGAATTTTGCCAAAAGCGTGTTAATCACGCATTTCAATGAATATACTTCTTATATAGTCTGTTAATATAATTTATTGCAATAATTGGTTTTTGAATGTTAAATCAACCTTACATGTCTGGGGTTAATCCTTATTGTTTATTAATTATCTTCCTTTGAATATATTGTTGAATTTGATTTTTAATATACTCACCATTATACAATATACTCATGGAGCAAACAAGCACAAATATAAAATTAAAAAAAATTTTGCCTATCTTAATTAGGGATATTGGTTTGTAATATTCTTTTTAAAGGTGTTTTTATCAAATTTTGACAATGGTATTATTCTGGTCTCATGAACTCTATTGGGCAGATTCCTCTTCCTCTATTTTCTGTAAAAAAGTAGTCGATATCTGCCTGGGGAGCGGGGGACACACCTCATCAACAAGGCCACCTGCACAATGAATATTTGTATACCTAACCCTGAATTGTACCCCACAATTTTAAAATAAAAATTTAAAAAAAGGTTTATGGTTTATGGTTGGTGTTTTTTTTTTTTCTTTTTCTTTTTGTTATTGAATGTTTGATAGAACTAAGCTGAAAAAAACATGTCCATTGGAATTTTCTTGTGGGAAGGACTTTCATATTATAGTAGACTAAATGTTAAAGCTGTAGTAGACCAAATAATCCCCTCCCCCACGAGGTATCCATGTCCTAATCCTCAGAACCTGTGAATGTTACCTTATGTGGCAAAAAGGTCCTTTGCAGATGTGAGCAACTTAGGAATCTTGCAATGGGAAGTTTACTCTTGATTGTCGGGGTAGGCCTAAATAATAACAAAAGTTGTTATGACATAGAAGATGGTGAAGGAGTCAGATTCAATGAAAAAGACATATGACAAAGGAAGTAGCCTGGGGTGACAAACTTTGGAAGTGGAGAAATGGGACCACATACCAAGAAATACCTATGGCCTCTAAAAGCTAGAAAAGACAAGGAAAAGAGCTTTCCCTTAGAGCCTCCAGCAAGGAGGCACTTTTTTTCCCCCCAGCCAAACTGATTTCAGACTTCTGTCCTTCAAAACCATAAGGGGATATCTTTTTGCCGTGGATTTCGAGGAGCTGGTATAATCACATATACATTTATAATATTTATGTCTTCTTACAGAATTAGGCCCTTCATCATAATGAAATTGGCTAATTTATCCTTTAAAATTCTTCTTGTCTTGAAGTTTCTTTCTTCTTTTTTTAAAACATCTACTCTAACTTTCCTAAATTTACTTTTTGCATGGTCTATAATTTTACATCCATTTATTTTCAGACGACTTATTTTTTATATTTATTTATTATTATGTTTTATGTTTAGACTTAGTTTTTTGTTTTTTATTATAGAGATATGGGGTACAAGAGAGGATTAACTACATACCTAGGCTGCACGCAGGTGAAGTTTTGGACTTTCAACTGACCCTCCTTCCCCTGGTAGTGGACCTGGTAAGCTTTGTGTTGTCACATGACCCTCCACCCCCCTGACCCTCTACCCTCCTCCCTCCCTCTCTCCCTCTCTTCTTCCCTCCCTCCCTCCACCAGAGCCCAGTGAGTGCCTATCACTCTTTGTGTTCCTGTGATTTATTGTTCAGGAACAATAGTGAGGACCTACGGTATTCAATTCCTTGTTTCTGTGATAGTTCAATTAGTATGATGGTCTCCAACTCCATCCAATTCGCAGCAAATTCCATGATTTTCTTCTTCTTTATGGTTGTGTAATATTCCATCATGTATACGTACCACCTTTTCTTTATCCAGTCCACTTTCGATGGGCTGCAAGGTTGGTTCCATGTTTTTGCTATTGAGAATAGTGCAGCAATAAACATGCGTGTGCAAGTGTCTTTTTAGTGGAAAGATTTATGTTCCTCTTGATATATTCCCTGGAGGAGGATTGTTGGATCATACGGAAGGTCAATTTTTAGCTCCTTTAGGAATCGTCATAGTTTTTTTAGGAATCGTCACACTGCTTTCCATAGAGGTTTACCTAGTTTGCTCTCCCACCAACAGCATAGATGTGTTCCCTTTTCATCACACACATGCCAGAATTTGTTGTTTTTTGACTTATTAATAATAGCCATCCTCACCAGAGTTAGGTGGTATCTCATTGCAGGTTTTTTTTTTTTTTTTTGAGTTGGAGTCTCACTCTGTCGCCCAGACTTGAGTGCAGTGGCCGCTCCCGGCCACCGCAGCCTCGACCTGCTGGGCTCCGGCGATCCTTCCGACTCAGCCTTCCAAGTAGCTGGAAATACAGGCACGCGCTACCACGCTCGGCTAATTTTTTGATTTATTGTAGAGATGAGGTCTCACTTGCCAAGGCGGGTCTCGAACCCACCGGCTCAGGCAATCCACTCACCTCAGCCTCCCAAAGGCGGGGGATTACAGGCTGAGCCACCGAGCCCGGCTCATTGCAGTTTTGATAGGCATTTCTCTGATGATTAGTGAGGCTGAGTTATGTCTTTGTATTTAAAGAAATTTTAATTTTTTTACCTCCTTAAATGAGATCCTAAGTTATCATTCTAAAGATTGCATCTTGCATCCTTAACTTTTCACAGTCTATTTAAAGATACTATTCTACCACTTCACAATAAATGAAGAAAAATAGCAACTAAATAGGTCTCTTTTACACAATCCCTCACCACTTCTTTTCATAATTGTTATACTTCTACGTACCTTAAAAACTCAACAAGATAATGTTATAATCGTGTTTTAAACATCACATATATTTAAATAAATTAAGAGAAAACTATGTTTTGTATTTACTCAAATATTTTCTATTTTTGATTTTGCTTTTTTGTGTTTTTTGTTGTAGTGGTTGTTTTCCTTTGGGATCATTTTCCTTTAGTCTGAAGAACTTCCTTAAGAATTTCTTGTAGTGCAGGTCTTTAAGCGAATGCTTATCTTGATTTTTCTTTATCTGAAAATGTTTTATTATATCTTTATTATCGATGGATATTTTTACTTGGCATAGACTTATGGATTGAGAAGTTTTTTTCCTCAACTCTTCATCTCAGCACTTTACATGTGTTACTCTACCACCTTCTGTTAACCTTAGTTTTTGATAAGAAGTACAGGGACATTAAGTCTTTAAAAGTCTTATCTTTATATGGAAGTTTTCAACAGTTTCTCATTATCTTTGGTTTTCAACAGCCTAAGTCTATGCATCTAGTTATGATTTTCTTTTTAAACAATATTTTAGAAGTATTTATTATATTGGATTATATTGTATGTTATTCAGTTTTGCCCTTTCAATGCTTATTTTCCCTTGTGGCCAAAACACTTTTTTCTAATATTTTATAAAGAAAAATTTAAAACAAAGTGACAATCATATTTTTAAAAAAATTTTATTATAAAGATGAGGGGTACATTTCAGGGTTAGGTATATAAACATTGATCATGCAGGTACCCTTGTTGATGAGGTATGCCCCTCCCTCCCCTAGCAGTTTCCCTCAACTGCCAATCCCACCCCCCCACCACTACTGCCAATCGCTTTCTTATAGCATTATAATTGTTCAAGGTTAGCTTATGAGTGAGAACATATGGAACTCTGTTCTTTGTTTCTGTGATAAATCACTGAGTATGATCGACAATCATATTTTTGTCATGATGTTTGGAAATGAGGCAGACCAGCTGAAAAGTCATTTAATTTCCAGGACTACATTATAGAATGAAGTAATAGCAAAGGAATGGATTGTGAAAACGCTATATTAGGAAATTTTTTCCCAACTAAATATGAGAGTCAGCAAGTAGAGTGAGAAGTGACTTGAACAAAAAGCACAAAAAAGAAGGTGATTGCTACAAGGATGTCATAGTTCTAGCAGCATTTTTATACTTGGTATAACATTTTTCATAAAGTCAATGGAGTAATATATTTAAAGTACTTTCCAGTTAACCAGAGGTTGAATTTATACTCTCAAAAGGTACATTTTCCTTTTCTTTTTATGGGTGAGGAAGCTGAGGCAAAGAAAGGTTAAATGACTTTATCAAGATCACAAGACATCATGGTGACAAATTTAGCAACAAAATTTAATTCTGAACTTCAGTCTATTATTTACTCCACTGAGGTTTACTGATCTTCCAAAAACTACTATTTCACCAAACTTGAGAAGTTTACATTCTTGAATTATTTATATTTTAACTGAGAGTTCCCATATAACCCGGTCCCAAAACACTCAGATTATCTCCTACCATCAACATTCCACACTACAGTGGTTATAATTATACTATTTTAGTTATAATTGACGAACCTGTATCGATGCATCATTATCATCCTAAGGTCATACATTACACTGAGATTCATTTTAAATGCTGTATATACTACAAATTTTGCAAACATATAATGACATGCATCCACTATTGTAGTATCTTACAGAGTAAATTTACTGCCTTAAAAATCATCTGCATAGCTGAGCTCGGTGGCTCAGCCTGTAATCCCACGCCTTGGGAGGCTGAGGTGAGTGGAATGCCTGAGCCCGTGGGTTCGCGACCCACCTGGGCAACTTGGTGAGACCTCATCTCTACAATAAATCAAAAAATTAGCCGGGTGTGGTAGCGTGTGCCTGTAGTTCCAGCTACTTGGAAAGCTGAGGCGGAAGGATCACCAGAGCCCAACAGGTCGAGCGGCCGCTGCACTCCAGTCTGGGCGACAGAGTGAGACTCCAACTCAAAAAAAAAAAAAAAAAAATCATCTGCACTCTGTCCATTCATCTCTCCCTCCCCCCAAAAATCACTGACAGCTATTAATCTTTTCACTGTTTCTATAGTTTTGTCTTTTCCACAACGTCACATAGTTGGACTCACACACTATGTAGTGTTTTCAAATGAGCTTCTTTCACTAAGTAGTATTCATTTTTGGATTCTCTATGTATTTTCATCACTTTATAGCTCATTTATTTTTGGCAGTAATATTCTATTGCCTGTATGTACCACAGGTTATTTATTTATTCACCTACTGAAGGACAACTGGTTGCTTTTTATTGGTCAATCATGAATTAAGCAGCTTTCAACATCTGTGGACAGGTTTTTATGTGGACATAAGTTTTCAATGTATTTGAGTTAAAACCAAAGAGTATGATTGCTGGGCCATATGATAAGAGTATTTTGCTCTTTTAAGGAATTGCCAAACAGTCTTTCAAAGTGGCTGTATCATTTTTCATTCCTATCTACCAAGAATGAGAGTTCCTGGTACTCCACATACTCATGAAAATTTGATTTTGTGTTTGAGATTCTGTTTTCCTTTTGAATAAAAATTCCATATGTAAATCATTTCTCTCTACTGCATTTTACTATACTCATTCAAGTGAATCCATGGTGCACCTCCAACATTTTGCTTAAACATTTTTTTCAGTTAAATATCATATTTTATCACTCACAAGCTCCACCTTCCAAAAAACAGTAAGACATGAACATAATTCAGCCAAATTCTATGTCACTTTATAATAAGCATCAGATTTCCTTTATGATATATTTCTCATTTTCGTCTGAGATCTCATCAGAATAGTCTTTATCACTCATATTTCTATCAATATTCTGCTTACAAAAATTTAGATAGTCTTTAAGAAAATTCAGGCTAGGCCGGGCTCGGTGGCTCAGCCTGTAATCCCGCACTTTGGGAGGCCGAGGTGAGTGCATTGCCTGAAGCCTGCGGGTTCGAGACCCGCCTGGGCAACTTGGCGAGACCTCATCTCTACAATAAATCAAAAAATCAGCTGGGTGTGGTAGCACATGCCTGTAATTCCAGCTACTGGGAAGGCTGAGGTGGAAGGATCGCCAGAGCCCAGCAGGTCGAGGCTGCGGTGGCCGGGAGTGGCCACTGCACTCCAGTCTGGGTGACAGAGTGAGACTCCAACTCAAAAACAAGAAAAAAGAAAATTCAGGCTATCTCTACAACCCTTCTCTTCTTATCAGTCCTCACAAGATCACCTTTAATTTTCCAGTCACAGCAATGTAAATATCTTCTAACCTGTATCTAAAATCTCTTCCAAATATCTACCCATTACGCAATTCCAATGTCACTTCTACATTTTAGGTATTTATTATAGCATCACAGCCATTTCTCGGGGCAATTTTTTTCTTAATTTGTTTGAGTGGCTATAGCAACATGCCATAAACTAAGTAGCTTACTGACAACAGAAATTTATTTCTTACAGTTCTAGAAGCTGAGAAGTTCAAGATCATGGTGCCAGCATGATTGATTTCTGGAAATGTTGTATAGGAACTTGGATATATATAAAACGGAGGATTCCTTCTTTGTTTTCCTTTTGTGTCTTTACTTGGAAAGTATATTAAAATGGAATACGAAGGTTCATAGAGTGATTCAAAGACCAGAGCAAGCATGTTCGGGGAGCTGTAATGGTAGAATTTAAAGCAACACTTGATCATCTGATTTTCAACTCATGCAACTTGGCTTACTCAGCAAAGAGAAATCATTAGTCTTTTGATAGATATCTAGAAAGAAATAGTCATTTTATTTAGAACTTTCTTTACAAACGTAGACCTATTTAATCATTTGATTTAGACTTCGTTTAAAAAATTAGACTTATTTGGTGATGATTAATCTCATAAAGCTCATAAAGTTTTCGTGATAAACCAAGATAAAAGTGCAGATCAATTTCCGAAATTCACAAATGTATTTTTCTAATAATAAAAAAAGCTAAAGGGAACAAACAGGGTCGCATATATTTTATAATAAAGACTGTAATTGTTCCATGTTGTCTTGTTATTGTACCAAAATCTTCTTGTTTGATTTCCATTGTTAAATATGACCCATCCCGAAGGTTAATGTGGGCTTTGAGGTGGTTCACAAGTAATTTGAAACAAGGTTAGATAATAATACATGTAGTTTAAGAATCCTTAAGAAAACTTCAATGGCAATTGTACTCCTTGCCTTGAAATTTAAAATTGAATGATTTACTTCTAATATTTTGCTTAACTTATTTTACCAATATGCTTTTTCTCCTGAATCCACCTGAGTAAAAAATGTGGTGCAAATTTTTTTCCTGATATTTTAAAAGCTATTTTTATTTATAACTTAGTTGATTAAGAAATGCTTATAAATTACAGAAACATATGAATCAGTAAAACACTGGGGTAAATGGCTTTATAAGATAGTTATAAATTAGGAAAGATATATTGAAATTATTTCTTACCCACTAAAAATCTAGCCATTTCTAATCATTTATAAATCTGTGTTTACCTTTTCCTTTTCAGTATCCCTTTCCAAATTTTTATACAAAGGGAGGGTTAGATGAATAAAAAGGCTACCCAGCAGGGATTTATTCCTGTTTATAAATGAGGAAGCAGGCACCTGAAAGTATATTTATATATATGAGATACTTGTATACTTAAAATATTATTCCATATTTCATTAAAAATTTTGATTTAAGTCTAATATTTTAATAATATTTTATTGATATATAAGTTACATATTTTAAAATTAAATAGATGCATAAATGACAATGTTTTTATATCAAAAATAATAATTCTGATCAGTTGATGATGAACTAAATATTAGGCACTTTACATTTGCTGTCTGTTTTTACTGTCACAGCCAACCTTTATGCCAGGGATATTGGTACTTTTATTTTCCAAAACCATAAGTTAACATTCAGAGATGTTACATAAACTTTTTTCGGTTGACATGACTTATAAGTACTAGAATTAGGATCAAAACCCAGATTTCTTTGATTCCAAATTCTGCATATTTTCTACTATGTAATGTTGTTGCATTTTTTGTAAGAATGTTATTACCAGAGGTTAGAATCAAGTACACTCTAGACGGAAATTCTATTTAAAAGGATTATTTTATTCTGGTTCAAGATTATGGGCTGAGTACACTTTGGAGAATTAAATTCCCAACATAAATCTCTAAAAATGTCAGAAAATATATGTGGAAAATAAATCTATTGCCATGCTGAGAAACAAGAATGGTAGCTCTAGGAAAAGCATTAAAAATAATAAATCTCTAAAAGTCAGAATGGAGATAAGATCATGTTAACGAAAGAAATGGAACACAAAATCACTTATAAACTATAAAAATTGGGCATCTGTCAAAAATAGGGGAAACCAGGAATACAAGAGGTTCACAGTAAAATGACAAAATGATTACTTGGAAACACTACATTAAGAGATGCCAAGCTATGTAATAACTAACCCACAGTTTGACATACCAAAGCATGAATCCAAAAGGCATATCTTGGCCCTTTCCTATTCTCTCTGAGTATAGTTTCCAAAGGTACTTCACAAACATCCAATATGGAGACTGCACAAACACTTATAACAGTGCTGCCCTCCCCAAAAAATATCAAAGAAGAACAAACAATGAAAAATCACATACTATGTGAAGAATGTCAATGGCATGTAAGAAGGGGACCAAACTCAGTCCACAGAAATTTCAAAAATAAGCTGGAAAAAACCTTCACTAAAACAAGCAGAGAGGACTTTAAAATAAGTATCATTAAAAATATTCAAGAATATATGAGATAGCCAATTCATAAATTGTATGAACTAAAGACCACTGGATTTAAACACTTGGTTATTTTTATATTATATTATATTGTATTATAGATATGTGAGGTACAAGTCAGGATTAGCTACACAAGCAGGTTGCATGCAGGCGAAGTTTGGACCTCCAGCTGGCCCTCACTTCACCTGGTTTGGGACCAGGTTTGCTTTGTGATGCTACGTGCCCCCCCCTCACCTGGCAGTGTCCAGCAAATGCTGATCGCTCCCTTGTGCTAATATGATTAATGTTCAGGTCTCACTTATAAATGAGAACATTAAATACTCAGTTCTTTCTGTGGTAGATCACTAAGTATGACTATCTCCAACTCCATCCAAATGCTGCAAAATCCATGATTTTGTCCTTCATAGCTGCGTAATACTTCACTGTGTATATGTACCACATCTTTTAATCTAAAAAACCAAAACAAAACACATCTAAATAGCAGGGCACAGTGGCTCAAGCCTGTAATCTCAGCACATTGGGAGGCGTAGGTAAGAGTATTGCCTGAGCTTAGGGGTTTAAGACCAGCTTGGGCAACTTGGCAAGACAACTTCTCTACAATACATAAATAAAAAAACAATTAGCCCAGCATGGTGGTACACGCCTGTAGTTCCAGCTACTTGGAGCACTGAGATGGAAGGATCCCCTGAGCCCAGCAGGTCAAGGCTGCGGTAGCCATGATTGTGCATTTGCACTTCAGCCTGAGTGAAAGAGTGAGATTCTGCCTCAGTGAATACATACACACATACATGCATACATACATACATACTAAACATATATTCTACATAGCAAACTAGAAAGAAATTCCAATTAGCGAACTATTAGTGAGTGATAAATCTCAAGAAAAAAAATCATAAATATATATCCAGCATGAGGGACTCTAGTGACCAGTTAAATTAGTGAAAAATATTTTTCAAAGCAAACATTTAAAGCCTCTGTAAATGATCCTAGGAGAAAACAGCAAATGAAGAAATATCTATTGAAGAAACTATACAAAAGTTGAGTTAAAAATGTGAAAATCTGTGGTATTGCAATAAAACTACTTATTCCCTCTCTTCTCCAAAGTCATCAACATAGAGATTCCATTTCAAAATTTTGTAGATCAACACAAAGATCTTTCTTCTCGCCAAACTTCTAACCAAATGACTTTCTTCAAAGGAAGAGTAGGACTTTGGTGCTTTGTTTTAGGTGTGTGCAGCTGAGAAGTAAAGGCTTCTTTCTCTGGTTACCCCAGTCCCACTATCTTGCCTGGTATGAGGAAACTTCCGCTCTGTTTACTTCTTAAAGTGAAAGAATGTGAAATAAACAAGACACCTTGTTATACCATCACTAGACAACAGTGACATCTTTAAAAATTTAAATCTATATTTTAAATATCATAGAAATAGTGGAAGTAAATTTTTCAACAGGTAGTACTAGCTTAACATGGGAGGCAATAAAACTGAGTTTTCGACAATGAAATATAATTGCCATCTCTCATGAAAAGCCAAAAGCTCTCACTAATTCTTGAAACTATTTCATTGTAGTTTGGTATAAGCAACATCATTACATTTGCATAGTAGCTTGATAGTCACTGAAATAATATTCTTGATAATCTTAGACTAGCATACACACTAGACTCAGAATTATAAAACAAAACTTAATATCTAGCTTGCTAAACATGTTACACCTTTGTTCCCTATAGAGTTAAATAATACCATAATCTGTTTCAGTTAAAATAACAATCAGAGTAACAATATACAACAATCAAACATTTTTTTTTTTTTGGTAGAAATAGAAACTCACTTTGTTGTCCAGTCTGGTTTCAAACTCCTGACCTCAAGCAATTTTCCTGCCTTGGCTTCCCAAAGTGCTGGGATTACAGGCATTAACCACTGCACCCGTGCAAACATATCTTTTTAAGACAGAAATTGATTGTGTTGTTACATAAAAACAAGTCCTAAAATCTCAGTCTACAGCTATTATGGTAGGTTCACAAATCATGAAGACAAAGGGTTGCTGGAATCCAGGATGGCTATTCCATGTGAAGCCATCATGTCTGCATTCAAGCCAGAAGAAAAAAAGACATCGAATATAGGGACAAATAAACATACTAGCAGCCTTTCAATTTGTTTGCCTAGAAACTGCTGCATAGCACTTCCACTTTAATCTTGTTGGCAGGAACCTACTCACCACAGAACAAGAATGACTGAGAAACATGGCCTTATTCTGGGCAGCTGTTAGTCTAGCTAAAAATTGGGGGTTATATTACTAAAGCAAAATAGAGGAACAAGTAGTGGGATAGACAACTTGAAGTCTCTTCTGAACCATCCAATATCAATATACTACTTTAAGACCTCATATTTTCTAATATCAATTTGGTATCTATGATATCTCTTTTATCAGTTTTCCATACCAGTAAGTACACACACACACACAAACACACACACACACACACACACACACACACACACACAGACAGAGAGAGAGAGAGAGAGAGAGAGAGGGAGAGAGTTCCTTCCTTCACTCATTTTCTCAGATTCTCTTAGCCCCAGCTCATGAAAACTGTTTCCATTGATATCTCTGCCTTGTAACCTCAAAAATTTATTCTTAATTTCCAAATCAAATAAGGAAAGCAATGCTGTATTATCCAACAGACAATCTAAAAATATGTTTAAGGAACCAGAATAACAGAGAACACACACACACACACACACACACACACACACACACACACACGACTATCTAAGATGGTCAGCATGCATGTATGATTATTGGCATTTTGAAAAAATTAGTATATAGTTAAATATTATATTTTCAATTAGATATAGTAAAGGCATGGTGATTTTTCAGTGCTTAGAGATTCTAGTGTTTATTTTGGTCCTAATTACTTATTTATTTAACATGGCCTTAAAGTCTAAGTCAGCAGCTATGATGATAAATTTTATTTGTCAGCTTGGCTAGGCTATGGTACCCATATATTTGGTCAAACATTATTCTGAACATTTCTGTGCAAGTGGTTTTTGATGAGATTAATATTTAAGTCAGTAGACTTTGAGTAAGGCAGATTGCCCTCATAACATGGTTGAGTCTCATCCAATCAGTTGAAGGAGTTAATAGAAAAAAACTGACTTCCCTGAAAAAAGAGGGAATTCTATCAGCAGACACCTTGGGGCTCAAGCTGTAATTCTCCCCTTGGTCTCCATCCTGCCGGTGGTCTACACTGCATATTTTGGACTTCTCAAGCCCCCATAGTCATGAGAAAACAATCTCTCTCGCTCTCTTTCTCTCTCTCTCTCTCTCTCTCTGAGTGGTGTGTGTGTGTGTGTGTGTGTGTGTGTGTGTGTGTGTTTGTGTGTGTGTGTGTGTGTCGTGTGTGTGTGCCTTCTTTCCTTGGATCTAATTTCCATAGAGGTCATAAGTAGGTGCCCATATTGTTAACAAAACTCTGTTTCTTTAAGATTAGGATGTTATGTTGTCTTCATTCCTTTACTGTGATTCAAAGAATAGCCATTGGCCTGTGCCTAACACGGTGCGTTGGGAGTTTTAACCATGGTTTAATCTCTTTGACGTCAAACTGCCTAAACAATTGGAAATTCCAGTGACAACTAGACTTGTATAAGTGTATGTCCTTGGACTAGTTGACTTTTTTTGGAGACTTTTATTATTACTGTCTCGGTTTCCCAGATAAGAATTTAGCTCTTACTATATAAGGCATTTCCACCATTCATAAAATATTTGTCTGTCTAGTCTTCCTAATAACTCACATACCGGTATAAATAGAGCAGTCCCTTCAAAAAGCTCCAAACATTGTTCTCCTTGTAAGAAAAAGGATGTTGACCTCAAATAGAAAGAAGGTTGAAACATAGGTCTGAAGTGAATCATTGGTAGGATCAAGAGTAAAGCTCTAAATCCTTGACTCAATCTTGCATGATCCCACAAAATCAGTGAGTCTTCCCTAAAAAGCCTACTAGCAGCTAATAAATCTTCTAGAAACATTAAATATCTTTTATTAAACAACATTCTAAGAGTAAACATATGAGGAATATAGATTGGATTTCTTTTACAAGGTTTATCAGTTTTAAATTTAAGTGTTAAGTTCCTTTTTAAATACTTTTTTACTTCGATCTAAGGGCAAAATGTTAGCATGACCTCAGACGTTTAATAAACAAAAAATAAAAACTCATTTATAAATAGCACATACAAAACTTTTTAAACAAAACTGAATAATTGAACATAGCAACTGCCTTCCAAGTCATTGAAGTCGAATTTTACTCACAGTACCTGACTAGTTAGCCTTTAATTCCCAGTCTTTTGCCCATGTTTTTGATTTTTTGACAAACTCCAAACCCATAACAAAGTATGTGTCAGCATTCTTTCCAGTGGACTACTTTTATTTCCTAAATATGCCATTCTCTCTTAACTCTAGCTCTTCATAAATTTCTTCTACTTCTTGAAATATTTATTCTCATCCTGGCTAACTTCTGACTTCTAGCTATCCTGATTCTGAAAAGCTTCTGCTGCTGTAACTCCAGGCTGAGTTAGGTAACCTGTCTTTGTGTTCTCGTGACACCCAGTGCTTATTCATATCAACACTTGCCACACTGCTTTGTAATTGCTTATTTATTTGTCTGCTTTCTCCATTAGGCTGTGAGTTCCTTAAATACAAGACATGTCTATTTTGTTAATCAATTCTATGCCTCATTTATCTTGATAATCTCAAGATCTAGTAAATAACATTCTATTTGTTTGAGTTCTTGTGTATCTAATTGCCCTAGTAAGCGTTAACTAAGTAGTAGCTAGATAAAAGATGAATGGATAGACAAATGGATAAGTAGATACATGGGTGGATGAAAAGACGGACATGATAAATAGGTTCTAGTCTGGGAATTTAACATAGGGCGCAATTGTGATCCAAGGTAAGGTTTAGATTCAGTAACTCAACATGATGGGCATGTAGAGCATGGAATGCCTTGCAAATGTAAACAAGCAACAACCCCATGAGCCCGGGCTCCAGTCTTTGGTGTCCGACATATCTTACAATGTGAATCTCTACAAGCCTGTGCCCAGTATTTGACTTCTGCCTGAAATTCCATTGCGAATATTTTGATCCTAATGAAATGTTTATACATGCATTCAAGGATAGGTACTTTTAATCTCTCCTTCAAATGGAGTACTTCTTTTGTCCTCCCATACAGTCTAATTCTAATTTCTAGATTAGCACATTCTAACATATTCTCGCTACCAGGGCCTAAGCATGCAGAGGAAAAAAATATATACATAGTTACAGTTCACGGTCTTAAGTTACAATCAAGAAAGGACTTGATCATAAACACTGAATACATACAAGTCATGATCTATGTGTTGTCCTTCTCACTGAGCTGTAAGCTACCTGAAGACAGGAACTGTTCATCTTTGTATCCTCAGTACCTATCTGAATCAGAGCATGGCAAAAGAGTGTTGCTTGGCCAACACGAATCTGACTTGTAAAGACAACTGTTATATTGTGTTTATTAGTCTTAAGTGAGTCAAAAAGCACATGAAAATGGATATATGATATTCACATATTCAGCAAAAATTTATTTAATATATGTACCAAGAATTATTAGGTGCCAGGGCTATAGTAATAAACAAAACAGCAAAAGTAACCATCCTCCAGAAGTTAACATTCTAAAAGAGAGAGACAGACAACAAACAAGTAAACACATGAATCATACAATCTAGATATGAATATGTACTATGAAGTAAAATAATTAAAACAAAAAATACAATGACTGAAGATGGATACTAGGGGTAGATTGATGACAATAAAATATGGTAGTAGGGGTAGGCCTCTTTGCAGAGGTGATATTTGAGAAGATACTTGAGTAAATTAAGAAAGCAATGGCTGAGCATGGAGGTTGATGCCTGTAATCCCAGCATTTTGGGAGGCCAAAACAGGGAAATCACTTGAACCCAGGAGGTCAAGACCAGACTAGGCTACATAGTAAGATCTTGTCTCCACAAAAAACTAAAAAACAAATAGCCAGGCATGGAGGCCTACACCTGTAGTACCAGCTACTTGGGAGGCTAGATCAGAAGAATCACCTCAGCCCAGGAAGTTGAGGCTGCTGTGAGCTATGATTGCACCACTGTACTCCAGACAGGTGTCAGAGTGAGACTCTGACTCAAAAAAAAGGGGGGAGGGGGAGAAAAGAAAATTGAAAGAATTCTCCCTGGCTCATCCTATGAGGCCATTATCATCCTGATATCCAAAAATGGCAAAAACACAACAAGGAAAGAAAACTACAAGCCTATTTCTCTGATGAACATAGATGCAAAAATTCTCAGCAAGATTTCAACAAATCACATCCAACAGCACATTTCAAGGATCATCCATCAAGACCAGGTGGGCTTCATTCCCAGGATGCAAGACTGATTGAACATACATAAATCAATAAAACTAATCCATCACATAAACAGATATAAAACCAAGAACCACATGTTCATCTCATTTGGTGCAGAAAAAGCTTTCAATAAAATCCAACATTCCTTCTGGAAAAAAACCCTCAAACACCTAAGCATCAAAGGAACATTCCTATACAAAATAAATAAATAAAAATAATAAAGGAAACATTGTACTTAATGGGCAGACGCTTGAAGCATTCCCTTCAAGAACTGGAACAAGACAAGGATGCCTACTCTCACCCTTCCTATTCAGTATAGTACTGGAAGTCCTAGACAGAATAATCAGACAGGAGAAAGTAGTTAGAGATATTCAAATAGAAAAAGAAAATGTTAAGTTATTATTCTTTGCAGATGATATGATTCTATACCTAGAAAACTAGAGAATTTGTCAAAAAAAAAAAACCCTTGCACTGATAAACAACTTTGGTAAAGTCTCAGAATTCAAAATCTAGTTGTGTTTGTATACACCAACAAAAAGCAGACTGAGAACCACATGAAAAACACAAACCCATTCACAATAGTCTCACACACACACACACACACACACACACACACACACACACACATACACACACACAAAACCTCAGCATCTACCTAACCAAAGACTTGAAAGACCTCTACAATGAGAACTATAAAACACTGCTCAAATGATTCAAAGATGACACAAACAAATGGAAAAACAGCCCGTGCTCATGGATTGAAAGGATCAAAATCATCAAGAGTCCATTCTACCAAAGACAATCTATAGGTTAAACTAAATTATCTTCAAATAGCCAGAATAATTTTTCATAAACTTAGAAAAAACAACACAGAAATTCATATGGAAGCCAAAAGGAACCTGAATGGTTAAAGCAATCCTCAGAAAAAAAGAACAAATATGGAAGCATCAAACTTCCAGACTTCAAACTTTACTACAAGACTACAATAACCAAGAAAGCATGGTACTCATATAGGAATAGACACATAAACCAGTGGAATGGGACAGAGAATCCGGAAATAAAACCATGGACCTTTGACAAAGCCAAAGAAAACAAACATTGGAGAAAGGAAACCATATTTAGTAAATGATGCTGGAAAAACTGGCTGACCACATGCAGAAGAATGAAATTGGACTGCTACCTATCACCGTATACAAAAATCAACTCTAAAAGAATCAAAGATCTAAATGTAAAACCTCAAACTATAAGAATCCTAGAAGAAGAAACAAAGCAGGAGGTATCACACTTCCAGACTTCAAACTTTACTACAAGGCTACAGTAATCAAAACGGCCTGGTATTGGTACAAGAATAGACATATAGACCAATGGAACAGGATAGAGATTCTAGAAGCAAAGCCTCAGTTTCTCAACCAACTCGTCTTTGACAAAGCCTCCAGCAACAACCACTGGGGAGAGGAGAACCTATTTAGTAAATGGTGCTGGGAAAACTGACTGATCACATGCAAAAGATTGAAACAGGATGCCTACCTGTCACCATACACAAAAATTGACTCTAAATGGATCAAAGACCTAAACGTAAAACCTCAAACAATAAGAATCTTAGAAAACGCAGGAGACACCCTTATGGAAATTGGAACTAGCAACCAGTTCCTCATCAGAGCCCTAAGTGTTCATACCATAAGAAATAATATAGACAAGGGGGACTTCATCAAACTGACGAGCTTCTGCAAAGCAAAAGAAACCATCAAAAGAGCAGGGAGACAGCCCACAGAATGGGAAAAAAAATTGCCAACTGTGCATCTGACAAAGGCTTAACATCTAGGATCTACGAGGAACTCAAATGTGCTGAAAAGATAAAAACAGTCCCATTAAAAAGTGGGCAAAAGACATGAATAGACACCTGTAAAAAGAAGATATATGGGCAGCCAACAGACACATGAAAACATTCTCAGCCTCACTCATCATCAGAGAAATGCAAATCAAAACCACATTGAGATACCACCTAACCCCTGCAAGAATGGCCATCATTAATAAAACAAAGAACAACAGATGCTGGCAAGGATGCGGAGAAAAAGGAATGCTTCTACACTGCTGGTGGGAATGCAAACTAGTGCAAACTCTTTAGGAGACAGTGTGGCAATTTCTGAAAGAACTAGGAATTCAACTTCCATATAAACCAGCAATTCCCCTATTGGGAATATACCTAGAGGAACTCAAATCCTTCTACCAAAAAGATATCTGCACACCAATGTTTGTTGCACCTTTATTCAAAACAGCAAAAACATGGAACACACCATACTGCCCATCGAAACTGGACTGCTTAAAAAAATGTGGTACATATACATGATGGAATATTATGCAGTCATAAAGAAGGACAAACATATGGACTTTGCAGCAAATTGGATGGATTTAGAGTCAATCATACTCAGTGATCTATCACAGAAACAAAGAATAGAGCACCATATGTTCTCACTCACTAGCAGACCTTGAACAATTGTCATAACACTATAAGAAAGGGACTGGCAGTAGTGGGAGGATGTAGGGGTGGGTGGGGTGGGATTGGCATTTGAGGGAAACTGCCAGGGGAAGAAGGGGCATACCTCATCAACAAGGGTACCTGCATAATGAACATTTGTATCCCTAACCCTGAATTGTACCCCACATCTTTAAAATTTTAAAAATTTAAAAAAGAAAAATAAAGACGTTTTGTTCCTGAAAAAAAAGAAGAATCTTAGAAGAAACTTAGGTAACAAACTCCTGGACATCGAAGCAGGCAATGAATTAATGGCCAAGTCTCAAAATCATATGTAGCAAAAGCTAAGATAGACAGATGGGACCTTATCAAACTAAAAAGTTTTTGCAGAGCAAAATAGCCATCAAGACAGTATAGACACAACCCACAGAATGGGAAAATACATTTGCAAGCTATGCATCTGAAAAATGCTCAGCCTCACTAGTGATCAGAGAAATTAAAATCAAAACTACAATGAGATGTCACCTAACACTAGTAAGGATGGCTATCATTAAAAAGTCAAATACAATAGGTGTTTCCTTGGCTGTGGAGAAAAGGAACACTTCTACACTGTTGGTGAGAATGTACAGTAGTTTATGTGCTGTGGAAGACTTTGTGACATTTTCTTAAAGAACTAAAAATTGAGCTACCATATGATCCAATAATCCCATTTCTAGGACTACATCCAGAGGAATATAAATTGCTTTACCAAAAACACACCTGCACATGCATGCTCTTTGAAGCACTATATACATAGCAGAAACATGGAACTAACCCAGAGACTTTGAAAATGGACTGGGTGAAGAAAATGTAGTAAATATACATGATGGAATACAATACAGCCATAAAAAAAGAACAAAATCATGTCCTTTGCAGCAACATGAATACAGCTGGAGACAATCATTCTAAGTGAGCTGTCATAGAAACAAAAACAAACAAAAAAATGAATACCATGTGTTCTCACTCATAAATGAGCCCTGATCATTTGACACACAAGTACGCAAGTGGGAACAGCAGATGCTGGACACTGCTAAAGGTAGGAGGGCGGGAGGAGGGATAAGGAACACACAACCACACACTGGGTACTAGGTCCACTATCGGGGTAGAGAGGGTTTTCTAGATTTCCAAACCTCACCTGCATGCAATTTGCTTATGTAGTAATCCAATACGTACCCACAACTCCTGAAATAAAATAAAATTTAAAAAAGAAAGCTAGTCATAAAAATTAATGTCTGGAGGTACACTCTGGGAAGTCAAAATTGAAAGTTCCCCTAAGGTAGTAATGTACTTTGTGTTTTAGGAGCAGTTAGAAGAGTTACATGAGTGAGACCAAAACTAAAACTAAAACTAAACTAAAGAGGAAAAGAACTAAGAGGACTTTAGAGATAGACAAAGGCCAGATAGTGCAGTGCCTTGTAGGCCATGATAATGCCATGAATTTTATTTTAAAGAAGATAAAATGCCATTGGAGAAATTTTCATCATAGGAGTGACATGCTCTGATTTGTTTTTTAGATACTTTAATCCAGTTTATATGAGGAGAATGACTTCTAAAGATTTAAGAGTCAATTCAGCACACTAGTTGGGACTTTTTTTACAAGTAGTGTAGGAGCCTGATGTCAGTGGCTTGCACTATGATTGTAAAGGTAGACGTGTTGAAAAGTGATCAAATTTGGAGTATTTTTGAAACTGGAGGGAACATTGTATGCTGATATGTGCAAGGTAGGAGATAAAGAAGATTGAATTATGCCAGGTTTGGGGAGGGGGACTGAGAAAATTGGTGAAAGTCCTATTTACTTGGGAAGAATCATATTTGAGAAGAGTCAAGAGTTTTCTTATAGATACTGTAATTTCAAGTTGTTTGTTAGACTCCAAATGAAAATGTCAAGTTATTGGTTAGATGTATCAATCAGGGAAGAAGTTGGAGCTGGAGATTTGTACTAAGAATCAATAACATATATCTTGTATGTAAGATAATGAATAAGGATAAGATCACTTAGGGAGTGGGCACAGAGAAAAAAGAATGGATTAAAGGACCAATTTCTGAGGTTTTTCATAGATTCAAGATCAAGGAGAAGAAACTGTTCCATCAAAAGAAAATGTGAAAAATTTCAACTTGCTATCAGTTAAAGAACGTGTCAGATATAGTAGTGATAATAACACATGCTATAGGCAAAATGTAAGTTTTTTTATTCTTTCATTTATTTATTCATTCAGCAAACATTTATCATGTGTCTATTATGTGCCTACTATGTGCCAGACACTGTTTAGATGCTAGAAATGCAGCAGTGAAGACAGAAAAGACAAAGCAAACCCAATTGCCAGCCTTTGTGGAATTTTCACTCTGTTAGGGGAAGGAGATAATAAGCAAGATAAATAAGTAAACTATAGGATGTTAGGTCACAATAATTGCTAAAAGAAAATAAAATAGAGCAGGCCTTTGCATTGCTCTTCCTTCTTTTTTATTTTCTCACCTCAGAAATCCATATGACTGATTACTAAGACTTACATCTTTGTTTTAATGACACCTTCTCAGTGAGATTACTTTTTGCCTTTCTATTTAAAATGCCAATTCTCCCACCTTCTGTGATTTGCTTTACCCTTTTCTTTGTTATACTTTTCTTTATAACACTTATTACCACCACATGTTATTTAGCAATTTGTTTGCTTATGTATCCATTCATTCATTTATTATTTTTCTGTCACGCTAGAATATCAGCTCTGTGATGCCAGGGATTTGATTTTAACTTTTTGTTATTGTTGTTATTGTTTTACCCTCAGAACCTAGGACTCTCCATAGCATGTACTAGATATGTAATGCATATTTGTTAATAACTGAATGATTAATTCAATGAGTAACTATTAGCACCATTGAGTATACACATTTACTTACCAACAATTTGTAGTATTCCATTCCAAAGGATGTAAGGACTTTTTGAAATCTTTTGAGTTTTTGGTTAATTTAACAATGGAAACAGAAAACATTTTGTAAAAAAGAAAAAAAAAGAAAAAAGAAAGAAAGAAAAGAAAAGAAGTTTGTTTAAGAGAGTTAAGTAATGAGAATCATTCTGATCGATTTTAAATTTCAATGCAGAAAGTAAAATAATTATTAATTAAATGTTTAGGTTAGGTTGATCATAGCTTCACTATAAATATTGTTCCAATAAATGACCTAAGTTAAGCTTTAAAGTTTATATATTGATGCACCTTTATAGTACATTGGGAATCTTTGTGTAATCAATTTTTACAGCATGCTAATGTCCATTTCATACATGTGTGATTTTACTATTTTAAATGTACTTGAAAGCTTAGAGTTGTACTTCTACATACAGGATATAATGGTAACCAATGCTCTGACTACTAAGTGCCATGTTCTTGATCATGCATTCAACTCACAGTTATAATTTTATTCCAGGGGTAAAGAATGGTATTTTTCACCATGCTTTGATTTCTAAGTAAACACTGAGGTAAAAATAATTGACTATTCACTTATCAAATTTATAAGAAATTTGTTTTTCATTAAAAAATTTCCATCACATATTAAAAAATCACATTTGCTTTGCAAAAATGTAATAGGAGGCAAATACGTGAATTGACAATTAGAATATAATTTGATATATATTAAATTATATTTAATACATATTTGATATGTATTAAAGTTATGAAAAATTGTAAGTATAGAAAAGGAAACATCTAACTTTGCTTGAGGAAATTGGAGACGATTTTATCAAAATAAATGAAATGTATGCCAAGATGAGGTATTTTTCTTTGTGAAGATGGTCAAGACATTTCAGATAGACATGCCATCACAAGGGTAAAGGAATTATGTAAGCGTCGTCTTACTGAAAGTGAAACCAAAATAAGACCATAAGAACCTAAAGAACCAAGGCAGGAAAGTAAAGGACCCTGTAGTCTATGCTAACATAATTGGAGTTTTCTTACAAGTGATGTTTAAGGCAGCAAAATATGTTTTGAAAAGAATGCTTCAAGTAGCCATTGAAGGTCAGATGAAAATAGGAGAAACACACAGAGAAGCCATTTAGGAAGCTGATACAATACCACTATAGAGACATGATACATTTTCAATCCAACTCACATCAAGTAAAAACCAAATGTAATTTCAAACCAAGAAGGAAAATATACAGATTACTATTTGTTTCTAGATCAAAGAGGAAGCCTTAACAAATTTTAAATTTCAAAATTATATCATTCAGAACATTTTCTCTAAGAACAATGCATTTAAATTAAAATCTGCCAGAAAAATTCAGAAAAAAATAGTTCTTGTGTTTGGAATTGAAAAACGCACTCCTAAATAATTTGTGCATTTGAAAGGAAATCACAATTAGAATAAGAGATGCAGAAAACAACACTATGTATCCAATGTTGATTTGGGGGGAAAAAGTGTTATATATCAAAACTTGAAGAATATAAAAAAATGAGTTTTGGGAGGAAAATGTGTAATCATAAATCGATTTGTTCCAAAATAACATTTGTTTAAAATAAGCTAAATTTCATATAGGGAACAATATACTCCAAAGAGGAAAAGGAAGGGAAAAAAAGATGTTAATGAATAGCATATTGTCAACACATTTGAAAAAATCAGAACAAACTGATATCTTTCTATGAATCATAAACTAACAAAATTAAGGAAGAAATAAAATTTCTATAAGGCAGCCACCATTACAGAAACTGATTCATTACCAGCAAAATTTCCCTTCACAAAGACATTATTGGACATTATACTTGAATCACCAGAATCTATGTATTTCTCCCAATACACACACACACACACACACACACACACACACACACACACACAATTCCATTAATGAGCAACTATTCAGAGTTTGGGGAATTGTCTCTGTCTCTATGAATGAGTACTGTTTAATCAAAGCTTATCATGGAAATCCAATCCCCTTACCAATGATTGCATTCAGAGGTGGTTGGCCTAAGATAATTAAGGCTAATTAGGGGTGAGAAAGTTTTGCTAGATGGTTCTGACATATACTTTCTGGAACTTGAGACATAGCTTTAGGAAGCCACTTCTCTGTGGAAGCAGTTTCAAACACTCCCATATGCCTACCTTTACCGTGAATAAATATAAATATCTTCAGTGACTAAATTTGGGGGTAATTTGTTACACAGCAATAGATAACTAACACTACTTAACAGAGTGCCTGGACTGTTTATAAATGCTCAATAAATATTATAAATTATTTGAAAAACTAGAGGAACCAAATAAATTATGTGTTTGAAAAGCAAAATAACAAATAAAAAATCCACTATATGTATAGTTTCAACAGCAGATTTGAGATGGCAGAAGAATCACTTCATTGTTACCATAAGTGATTTGGGCAAAATAGAAAATGGCACTGGATGGTAATGTGAATGCACAGAAAGAAAGTGCGAAGTGGTAAATACCAGAAGTGATAAATATGTGAATGCGTATTTGGTATAGTCTAGGCTGACTCCCAGAATTCTGTCTTGAGGATGAATGCAAAGAGAATAGAGAGGGAGAAGCAACTTTGGGCAGATTGGAGAGAGGTTGTGTTCAGTTTGGGCATGCTGAATTTAGTATCTGATGTTCCTATAGGATATCCTAGCAGACATGTTCAATAAGTGTAGAATTAGGAGGAGCCAAATAAACCACAAAAATACTGAATAGTGTCAGGAAATTCAAATAGGCTAAAAAAAGAAGAGAAATGTAATCTTGAAAGAATCATGGATGTCCATAAGGAATATGTCATATGAAGATGCAATAAGCAGAAACTGACTGGAAGTGGTTTGGAGATTTCAATCTGAAAAGTCAAACAGAAATTTATAAAGCAATGACTAGTTTAAATAGAAAAAAACAAACTGGAGCACTCACTTTCATGAAACTCCAGATATTAATTTAATATTAGAACCAGGGATATTCTGAAAGCAGGCTGTTTAGCAGATAAAAAAGGCAAGTGCTGTTTTGCGCTGGAAGCATTGGTCATGAAGATGCTGTATAGGCTAAAAGTGTTTTAAAAATGAGGGGGTGGGGACTCAGAATATGTTTCAATCAATTCACTGATGTAAGATGTAAAATAGTTGAATAACAAGACTCAAATTCAGTGCCTAACCTAATGAGGGCAATTGCATTTTATTCACAAACCAAATATTTTTGCTGCTGTCAGAAGAGTTCATTGGACAATCGGGCAGACCTAATACTGCATGCCTTATACTTTATGACTTCCTGAAGCTGGAAATTGGCTGCAGTGCTGAGTACAGGTGGAATTTGACATTTATTTCAAACTCATATGTCAAGCATAAGTTATCAAAATAGATATACAGATGAAATGTGATCAGGTTTTACTGTTGTTAATCATTTGAGCTTGTTAGTAGATATTTATGATTTTCTATACTTACCCATTAATGTATATTAAATATTTGAGTATTTGAGTGCTTTGCACCAAAACATATTCTGTATTATTACATCATACTGTCTGATTTGAGACAAAATTAATCATTACAAATTAAAATACAACAGACAGAATGGTAGAGTTTGAAGAAACCTTAGAGATCATTGAGTTCCATTTCCTACTAGACCTAGGAAAGCTTTCCTGCCTTAATCCTTCATATGAGCATTTAGCTCAGCTGAAAGTCCTTCAGTGACAGAGAGAAAAGAATGTCCCATCAGCTGAGCACTGCTCAGATGCTTCCCAGACACTGTGTCATATAGTTTCACAGTATGACTCTAGGACTAGGCCAATTAACAGATAAGGCATCTGAGGCACAGAAATTATAGGCAACTTGTCTAAATTCACAAAGTTAGTAAGTGGTGGGACCCAGATATATAATACCAGTTTTGTATCTGACTTCAAATTCCATACTCCCCCATAAATTCTAACGTTTTAACTCATCACTTTGTGAGATAGCTGTGATTATTCTTTTTTAAGTAATTTTCAGATCAAACATTCCTAGTTTGATCTGAAAATTAACATCATTTATTTCCAAAACATTCTTCCCAATGTGCTTATTGGAAGTACATAAAATCTGTAAAGATCATAACCATGTAATCTACATGTCTTCACGTTGAACATCCTATTACCTTTACAGTTTCTCACCTAACAGTGCACAGGCTTTAGGCATTGTGATGGCCTCTGCACGCACTCTAGTTTGTCAATGGGCAACTTCAGATAACAAAGTAAGACCTACCAAGCCTTAGTCTTCACAAGAGCAGCTTGGATCATGAGTTCTATCTGCTGTATCGGACTTCGCACCACTCATTAGAGACAAGCTCTTCTAAAGAATGACAGGATAGATAGGGGCATAGAAGCCTCACTTAAAATTTTACATTAATGCAATTTTTAAAAAATAATGGTTACATAATTTTGACTTTACTGTGTAATACAGTTCTAAGTCTTTTGGCTCACAGCCAAAACACTGTACATGTATCCCGTATCAGAGAGAATGGGTCAACCAACTATTTTAGAAGCAACTTTTCAGGTTTCCAAAGTCTATTGAACTGTCACATTCTTAATAAAAAAAACCTAGCATTCAAAGCACATACCAGAACCTCTTTATCTTCCCTGTCACTGCACCACAGTATCTAATAGGATATTATGGCACATTCCGACAGAACTTGAACCATAAAAAATACAAATTGGACTTTTCTTGGCTAATTTGTCACTGGAGGGGGTCAGTAGAAGAAAGAATAAAGACATGTAACTGTGGATACTTTAATTTAAATGCTGAAAAATACTAGTTGTCTATACATAAAAAAATTTTAACCAAATCAGAACATGCAAAACAATATATTAAATTAATGTGATATGATTTCTTTTTATTTTAGTGTTCCTTCAAGAAGAATTCATAAGCAAGCTAAGGTGATTTTTTTCTGAAGGACGAACCACAGAAAAATTTAATTCAATGTCACACAGAAATACAAATTTTGCTCAAAGGCATAACAGTTTGCTTCACTGTCAAGTGTTACTAATCTCAAATGTCCAATATTTCAGTGGATTTTCTATAGGTTTATTGTTAACTGGTACAAATTCTACGGGACTGACCTTTCAGCAATATATTCATATGTACAGTTTTAAATAATAAATATTTTCTCTTTCCCTCACACTTTCTCCCTATCTGGATATGTATATGTGCATATACACGCATACAATATACACACGCATACATACACATATGCACACAATGCCATGTAATGATTGGCTGTTGAAAAATCTCTTTCACACCCAATCTCCCATTTATTATTAAAAAATGCTTCCAAAATACTTAGAAACCCTTAAGGTGGCTTTAATATATGCTAAACTAGAAAAAGTTCTCAGCAGTTCTTGGCATTCCAGAAGAGGCTGGAACCTTGTTCATTATTTTGCATAGATTTTATAATTTCCAGAACAGAACGTTTGTATAGGAATGTACTAACTGATCTTTAAATTAACATGAAAAGTTGAAGGATCTTAAAATAGCCCAAAAAACATTTTAAGGGAGAACAAAATTAATGAACTACTCTGCTTTATTTCAAGAATTACTATTAAGCTAATAATTATCAAGATGGTGTATAATTGGTGGAAGGATAGATAAGTAGTTTAAATGAACAAAAGAGAAAATTTAGAAATAATCCTGCACATATGTGTTCAATTGATTTTTAAGTACCGATGGGTAATGTTAGCCTTTTTGATGAATGGTGCTGGAACTACTTGATATCCACATTAGAAAAATGTACCTTGACTCCTACCAAAATATACACAATATACACAAAACTTAACTTGAAATATATGATATGCCTAAGCATAAAATCTAAAGCTACAAAATTTTATTTTGGAGTAAACAGCAATTTATTTAATATGAAACAAGAGCAAATGGTTTATATTTAACAATCTATTGATATAATGAATATATGAATAACGCAACTGAATAATAAGCAGACAAGGAGACAAATAAAATATTACATATGTATTTAAGCCAACACTTTAGAAAAGAGTATGTGAATGTCCAGAAAGCATATAAAAAGATATTAAACATCATTTTCATTAGAAAAATGCAATTAAAACCACCATGAATTATCACTAAACACTCACTAGAATAGCTAAAATAAATAGTAACAGATATCGATTAAGATGTAGAGTGACAGGAATTCTTATACATTATTGGTGATAGCATAAAATGGTACAACTGCTCTAAAAAGATCTTTTTCTTAAAAGGCAGCGCATCCTTCTCCATGAACTGGCAATTTTACTCCTAAGTGTTTATCCAAGAGACGTGAAACTATATGAGTCTTGTATATAAATGTTCATGTCAGCTTTATTTGTAATAGTTAGTAACTGGAAACAACCGAAGTACCACCAACAGGTAAATAGAAAAAAAAAATTTAATATGCTCAAACAATGCAAAAAATGGAATAAAGTAATATAATAATAATGAACTGCTGATACAAACAATAATATGATGAATTTCAGAAACATTACACTGAGGGTACAAAACTAGCCACAGAATATGACATACTGCATGATTCCATGTATATTAAATTCTAAAAGGCAAAATTAATCTTTGGTGACAGAAAGAAGATCATTGCTTGGCTGGGCCATGAGTCTAGAGATGAGATTGTCCTCAAAGGCTCAGGAAGGAACATTTTAGGCTGATGGAAATGCTTTAGATCTTGATTGTGGTAGTGATTACACAGGTGTATTTGATAAATCTCATCACAGTATACACTTACAATGAATGTACTGTATTTTATATAAATTTCACTTCAATAAAATTTTTTAAAATATTTGTACAATCCTGTCTTAAGATTTGAAAGTTGTTTGTTTATGGGCAATTTAAGAAAAAGATGGTAACATTTTCTATTGCTTATTATTGAAGTACTGATACTGATTTAAAATGAAAGCCCTTTAAATGCCATAACTAATGCTCTTCTTGAGAATTCTATTTTCCAATTTGACATTTTCTAAATTTGCTTGATATATATGTGTATATGTATGTGTGTGCATGTGTATATTTATATATTCACATGATTGTATTGTATATAAATATATACATATATATAAGAATATATATATATATATTCTCTCATGCTTGCATAAACCTTTTCAAAAATATAAATACATTATTTGAGGAAATTAATGTAGAACTTGAGATACACCCCAATCCTAGCCTGAAAGTTAATGAGACATGTTGTCAGCTAATAGTATTTACATAATTATATTACCAGCTCTTTTAAAGGAGAAATTTCACAGTTCTCAGTCAAAGGAGTGAGAAATGGTATTGATTTACTGCTGTCAACTGATATGAACCAGAAATGAGCCTCAGGGATCCAATTGAGACTGATGAATGAAGAGTTTCTGGAAGTTTAATTAGAGTGGTTAAATTCTTCTCTTTTTACTTGGTTTCCTTGTAAGTAAAGTAGAATAATTGGACTTTCTGCCAAGAATTTGTGAAGGTCAGTTAAGACAACAGCAACAAAACACTTTAAAAAGTACTGAAATTTTTTGCAGATTTTCTAGCTTATTCACACACAGAATACTCAGAATACATAGTACTCTCTGATAATCTCTTGTATTTCTTTAGAGTCAGTTGTAACCTCACATTTTTCATTTCTAATTATGTTTATTTGAATGTTCTCTCTCCTTTATCTTTGATAATCTGTCCAGAAATGTGTCCATCTTATTTATTCTTTCAAAGAACCAACTTTTTGTCTCACTCATACCTTGTATGTTTTTTTATCTTTATTTCATTTAGCTGTGAATGTATTTTGATAACTTCCATTGTTCTACTTGTTTTCAGATTGGATTGCTCTTGTCTTTTCAGCTTTCTTAATTTTGACATTAGACTATTTTCTTGAGATATCTCTATTTTCTCGATGTGTGCATGCTATGTTATAAACCTCCCTCTCAGCACTGAATGCATGGTATCCAGGAAGTTTTGGTATGCTGTGCCATGGTTTTCAACTGTTTCTAGAAATTTTTTATTTGTCTTGAGTTCTGTGTTAACTCCAAAGTTGCTCAGAAGCATGTTGTTTAATTTCCATGTATTTGTTTGAATTGGGGAATCCCTGTTGTGATGATATTTATTTTTATTCTGTCATGGTCTGAGAAGATGCTTGGTATAATTTTGACCTTTTGAAATTTGCTCATGCTTTCTTTGTGTCTCAGTATGTGGTTGATCTTGGAGTTGTCCCATGTGCTGATGAGAAGAATGTAGATTCTGTGGTTGTTGGGTAAATTGTTCTGTAGATGTTTATTAGATCTAATTGGTCACATGTTGAGTTAAGATTTCTGGCAACATAACCTCCCAAGATTGAAACAGAAATATATTAAAACCCTAGTTAGACAGATAACAAGTAAAAACATTAACTCAGTAATAAGAACACCTCCTTCCCACCAAAAAAGTCCTGGACCAGATGGTTTCTTGATTTAATTCTACAAGGAAGAGCTGATACCAATCTTACTGAAAGTATTCCAAGAAATCAAGAAGAAAAGAATTCTCCCTAGCTCATTCTATGAAGCCAATATCACCCTGATATCCAAAAATGGCAAAGGCCCAAGAAGGAAAGAAAATTACAGGCCAATTTCCCTGATGAAAATAGATGCAAAAAATCTCAACCAGATTCTAGCAAATTGCACAACGCAAGGACCGTCTATCATAACCAGATGATTTTCATTCCCAGGAGGCAAGGTTGGTTCAACACACAAATTAATAAACATAAACCACCACATAAACAAGTGCAAAAATAAGAACCACATGATTATCTCAATAGATGCAGAAAAAGCATTTGATAAAAACCAACATCGCTTCTTGACAAAAATCCTCAAACACCAAGGCATCAAAAAAAATCCCTCAAAATAATAAGAGCCATCTATGACAACCTGCAGCCAGCTTCATACTTAATGGACAGAAGCTGGAAGCATTCCATCTAAGACCTGGAACAAGACAAGTATGTCCACTCTCACTCCTTCTATTTAACATAGTATTGAAAGCCCTAGCCAGAGCAATCAGGCAGAAGAAAGAAATTAGAGGTATCCAAATGGGGGACTAGGAAGTTAAGTTATCCCTATTTGAAAATTATATTATTTATTCATAGAAAATCCTCGAGGGTCTATCAAAGACCTCCTTGCACATTTAAATGATTTAAGTAGAGTCTCAGAGTACAAAACCAATTTGCAAGATTCAATTGCATTTCTATACCACCAACAAGCAGCCTGAGAACCAAATGAAAAAGACAATCATGTTTACAATAGCCACAAAGTAAAACAAACAAACTCAGCATTCATTTAACCAAAGAGTTGAAAGATCTATACAATGAGAACTACAAAACACTGCCCAAATAAATCAAAGACAACACAAACAAATGGAAGAATATTCCATGCTTACAGATTGAAAGAATCAATATTGTCAAGATGCCCATTCTACCAAAGGCAATCTACAGATTCAACACAATCTCTTTCAAACTACTAGCATCATTTTTCACAGATCTAGAATTTTTTATGGAAGCAAAAAAAGAGTCTAAGTAGTTAAAGCAACCCTCAGAATAAAGAACAAAGCTAGAGACATCACACTTCCAGACATCAAATTTTACTACAAGGCTACAGTAACCAAAGCAGCAGTACTGGTATAGGAATAGACACATAGACCAATGAAATAGGACAGAGAATCCAGAAATGAAATCATAGACCTTCAACTAACTCATCTTTGACAAAGCTGAAGAAAATGAACATTGGGGAAAGGAAACCATATTTAGCAAATTGTGCTGGAAAAACTGGCTAACCACATGCAGAAGAAAGACACTGGAACCCTGTCTATCCCCTTATATAAAAATTAACTCAAACTGGATCAAATATTCAAATGTAAAACCTCAAAATATAAGAATATTAGATGAAAATTTATGAAAACCCTCCTGTATATCAGCCTAGGCAATGAATTCAGGGCCAAGTCCTCAAAAGCAAATGCAACAAAATTTTAAACTGATAGGTGGAAAATTATCAAGCTAAAAAGCGTTTATACAGCAAAAGAAGCCACTAAGAGAGTAAAGAGACAATTCACAGAATGGAAAAAAATATTCTCAAGCTATGCATCTGAAAAAGGTCTAAAATCCAGATTCTATAAGAAACTCAAATGAATTGACAGGAAAAAATATATATAACCATTTTAAGATGGGCAGAGATCATAAACAGACACTCCTCTGAGGAGACACTCAAACAGCCAACAAACATATGATAAAATGTTCAGCTTCACTAATCGTCAGAGAAATACAAACCAAACTACAATGAGGTACCACATCACACCAATCTGAAGGGCTACCGTTAAAAAGTCATAAAACAAAAGACGACCATGAGCCTTTGGAGAAAAGTGAGTGCTTCTACAATGTTGGTGGAAATGTAAGTTAGTTCAACCTTTGTGGAAAGCAGTGTGGCGCTTTCAAAAAGAACTAAAAATTGAGCTACCATTCAATCCAGCAATCGTACCCCGGGAATATGACCATAGAAACATAAATTACTCTACTGAAAAGACACTTGTACATGTATGTTTATTGCAGCACTATACAGAATAGCAAAAACATGGAACCAAGCAAGATGGCCATCAAAAGTGTGATTGATAAAGAAAACGTGGTATTTATACACAATGGAATACTATGCAACCATAATGAAGAACAAAATTTTGTTCTTTGCAGCAACATGGATGCAGCTGGAGATCATTTTAAGACAACTACCAAAGAAAGAAAAAAACTGAATAATGCATGTTCTCATTCATAAATGGGCACTAAACATTGGGTATATGGACACAAAGGCAAAAACAACAGACACTGAGCACCGCTAAAGGAGGGAATGAGGGAATGTGACAAGGGGTACACAATCACCCACTGGGTACTATGTCCACTACTAGAGGGGAGAGGACTCTCTAGAAGCCCAGATGTCACCTTCATCAATGAATATGCAGCAAGTTTTCACATGTACCCCACGACTCTAGAATAAAAATAAAGTAAAAATTTTCAAAAAGAGGTTCTAATCTTTCCTTGTCTAATATCATCTGCTTTGTGATGGAATCACTTAGAAAAGTATATGTCGTTCCCACAGATTAGGAAACTGCAAAAAAAACTTCTTATATAGTGGAAAAACATATTCATCGTAACAGCAGCCAAGAGAATTCTTCTTAGTATAGTACTTGGACTCACTGGAAGAAGAAAAATTCATGCTGCTTTAAGGCAGAAGCCCAGATATCCAAAAACCTGGGTACAAATAGAATCTGAGGATGGAGATGGGAGACAGGCAGGAGGCCCCAGGCTCCACTACCAGGAAATGCTCCTTATGAGGGTACCCTCACATCTTCAGAGAAACAAACAAACAAACAAACAACATGCTGGATGTTGACAGATTTCATAGGGAAACTGATGAAAGAAATAAGTTCAATATTCAGGGTTTAGTGACCAAACTGAAGTTATCCTGGAGAGAGTTGTGGGAAAATGAGCCACTTAAAATCATGGAAAGAAGGGAATGGGATTTTGGCTAGCACTGGGTGTTAAATTGAAGTTTGGGCCACATTAAGTTGTGTTGCTCTGAAGCAGAGTCTCCTGGCTATTATGATCAATATGTGAGTTACACCTATATTTGAGGCAATATAGTGTAGGATGGTACTAGAAGTCTCTGGTTTAGGATCAGACAGACCAATTTCAAACAAAATAGATATAAACTATCATTATTTTTCAGCAGTTTATTAGCTATGAGAACCTGGGAAAGTTGCTTACTTTCTCTGAGCATTATTTGTAAACAGAAAATGCAATCATACTTCATAGAGTTGTTTAGAAGATTAAAGAATGATTTATAGTTATTTTATATAAATATCAGCTATTGTTATTATTAATAAATAATTATCTTCCTCTTAGCAACCAACTCTCAAAGTATGTAACAAATGGCTTGCCTATATTAGGTGTTAAGTAATATTCACTGAATTTAAATAAAATAAATCTTATCTTTCTGTCAATATCAAGATTGTTTATCACTAGAAAAAAATAGCTAGAGGATCTTGTTCTTCATTATGGTTGCATAGTATTCCATTGTGTATAAATACCACGTTTTCTTTATCAATCACACTTTTGATGGCCATCTTGTTTGGTTCCATGTTTTTGCTATTCTGTATAGTGCTGCAATAAACATACATGCACAAGTGTCTTTTCAGTAGAGTGATTTATGTTTCTATGATTATATTCCCAGGGGTACGATTGCTGGATTGAATGGTAGCTCAATTTTTAGTTCTTTGAGTCATTTCTTTTAAATTCCAACTATCTGTTGCTTCTAGGTAAGATACGTCTTATCTACTAATTTATAAACATATGTCCACTTACTACACAGGACTTCACTTAGTCAAAGAGGATCCAGGCACAACTTCTGAAACAGACATAGCGCACAGTGACAGACAATTGACTTTTCTCTATTTTTATCATGGCATCATGCCTCAAAAATCCAAGAATGTTATGAATGCCCTGATTTGGAAAAGTCAACTATCTAAAAAAAAGATTTTTGAGACAACTAACATATGGATTTTTAAATATACTTTTGGTATACATGATACTATGGAATCATTATTTTGCTTATTAATGATGATGGCATTTTGTTATTATTTTACAGTCCATATTTTTAAATATGTATGTAGCATGTAGAAATAAAATGGCACAGTGTTTTGGATTTTCTTTAAAATATGCTTTAGAATGAAAAAGAACAAAGACAGATGAAGCAAATGCAGCACAATTTTAATAATTGTTGAATATATAATATGGGTATATAGGAGTTTATTTTACTAAAGCCATTTTTGTATATATTTTTAAAAATTATATTAGCACATTTAGTGAAATACAGCTATGCTTTCAAAAAATACTTGTGCATCCAAAACCAGTTTAGGGAAAAAAAATCAAAACCAATTTTGTTAAATTCCCTGCATCAATAACCTTGACCCCCCCCCCCACAGTGAGGAATACTATACTAATTTTGGTATTTATTATTCTTTTGTTACTTTGAATACTTTTACTACATATTTATGTATTTGTAATCAATATGTTACATTGGTTTTTATGTTTTTAAACATCATATAGACAGTATTCAATTGCATGTGCTCTTCAGTAGCTTGATTTTTTTTTTTTTTTTTTTTTGGTCAGCACTATGTATGTGGGACATCCATGTAGCTCCAAAATAGTCTTCCAAAAATATCTTTCATATTTTTTTCCTGAGGCAAGTCAAAGTTTATATCAGCATTGAAGTGTCATGTAAGTCTCCCTACTGGGATGTCTGCTATGTTATCTTTATTTATAAGAGGCCACGAGACTTAATTGAGCTATAGTTTTCTCTGAATGGGGATTTCTGTGTAAAGCAATTCTGTAATTAATTAAAGGTTAACAGAACTTTGTTTCCTCCTAAACTTCATTATTAGTCTTTTCTGAAATAATTATTGAATACATGAGTTGGGTTTTAGCTGCTAGCAAACACATTTTTACTACCTCAGCAAATTTTAAAAAAGCATACTGGCTGCATATTCATTTTGTTGTTGTTGATAGAGTTGACTTTTAATTGGCCAAATCTAAAGATATACTAATACCTGCATTGCCTTGCTCTAAACATAATAACAAGGGTGAATACTCACATTGTGGAGAATTCGATGTATTCATGATTACTTGTGTTGGATGGTCTTTGAGGAAGACCCCAATGAGCATTGCAAGCTGGCTTGTTCAAAAAGATTTCTCTGCCCATTCTTTTTAAAGGAAACAATCACCATGTGTAGATTTCTCAGAAAGATGGGGTTTTTAAAAATAAAATTTCCTTAGGTATATATTCAAATTATCTTGGTTACTTACTAGGTGCTCAATAAACACTTATAAATAAATAAATTTTCCCTTAATTGTAAAGTGCAGTAAGGACAGAGTCTGTTGAACAAATCAATTTGTGATTGTATAGCTGATTTCAGGTAGTAAGGGGAATAAAAAGGAAAAGTCTTCCTCTCTTGCCTAACAAATACACTTTTGGACTCACACAGTGGCTTGAAGGGATCTAGCCCTACTTTGTTCTTCCCAGAGCCTGGGCCTAATTGCATTTAGATGCTCTCGCTCTCGCTCTCTCCTTCTGTTCTCTCTCTGTCTCTCTTTTATTTTTCTCTCTCTGTCTCTCTCTCCCTCTCTCCCTGCTTCTCTCTCCCTGTCTCTCTCAATCTCTGTGTCCCTCCCTCCCTGTCGCTCTCTGTCTCTTTCTTCCTCCCTCTCTCATAAGTCAGAAATCCAGTGCTATCCTTTGCCCTTATCAAATTTTGTAATGACAAAACTTTCTTTTATATCACTGAAATTCAATTGTTGATGTCCTCAGTCTATTATTAATCATTTCTACTGTGACCAGGAAAGAGAAGCTTATTAAATATAACTTTTAGTCCATAATTCCTAATTAGAAATTTGTTTTTATTGTAGTCAGCCTATCATCTTGCAAAGACAAAGTTTAAAGTCCACAACTCTCTCTATTAGAAGTTCCTCTGTTAGGCATAATAGAAAGGTACTTTCTTAGGTGTACTATATGATTTGGAACTAAGGTTTCATGCATTCTATGATGTTTAAAACTTTATTCAAAATATACGATTATAATCTAATCTGGTGCTTTGTAAGAAGCGTTATGTTTATCCCACTTCCCATCTTGGTGCATTTAAATGACTCATTTTGTGTATGTCCACATGCATACAAGGAATTCAGACTAATGAGGCTTTGACCCTGTGTGCTGAAATTTGATCAGTTTCATTCTCATTCCATGTTCTATATTCGTTGGTTTCTTCTCTGACTTCTCAACCTCACAGGACTCTACTTTAAAAGAAATTTTTTTTTTGTAACATTTGCTTTTACAAACCATTTGGTCACATTTCTTGTTTTACACTTTTACCCAGACTCATATGTAGTAGTCTCCTTCTGGTTTAAATTGTCATTGAAATTGGTAAAAATAAGCTTCTACTTTTTCAGAATCCTTGGTTTGCAACTTAGTTTGACTAACTTTCTGTGATATATCAAAGAGAGAAGACACTCTAATCACAAGTTTTATCTTGGCCTTGTAAGATAAGAATGACCAGCAACCCTTAGCATGGAAACAGGACTGAATATAGCAGTACACTTTTCATTAATCTTGCTAATGAGTTTAAACACTATAGAAACATAAGGATGTTTGTGGGTCAGTTATACCTTTTGAGACAATGGTAATGACAATTTCATAAAATATTTTCTCTATTTCTGTGTATATCAGTATCTGTTTACTAAACATTGACTAATAATTTATAATATTTCAGGCATTTTTCTGAGTGCTTGGGATGGAGCTCTCATTGATCTTATTTTTTTCCAAAACTTGCATTCTAGAGGATGTGAGTAGGTTTTACGTGAAAATAAATTTTAAAAAGCCTCCATGATTAAATGGGTTTTTTAAAAGGCAGGTTAAACAAAGGCAATTAATTTTCTTTTCAACAGAATATGTAAGAGTATTTTTTTAATAAGCAATATTTTTTATTAATTGATATTGTGGGGTACAGTTAAGGGTTAGGTATACAAATATGCTTCGTTCCGGGACCTCTGTTGATAAAAGGTGTCTCCCCGCCCCCAGATAGATATTGACTACCGTTAATCCCATCTCCCTTCCCCTCCCCCCATAGTTTCCCACCACTGTCAGTCACTTTCTTATAGTAATACGTTGGATGTTCAAGGTTCACTATATGAGTATTTAATCCACTTGCTTTCCAATTCTTATCATGAATTCATGAATGTCCAAGAGGGGTTGGAATAGGCTAAAAAAAAAAAAAGTGTGCCCCAATCTTACTTTACCAAAAAACTCTTTTTCTCCTGATTGTCTCATTGGACTGGGGTTTCTCAGAGTATACTTTGGAAAATGCTGTTGCTGTATATGCAATAATTATATTATTGTTAGTTTAGAGTTATTATGATTTGCTCCTTTTAACTCTGGAAATACTGTTTGTCTTGTAATCTATCTGATACTAAATAGCCATTATAGCCTTCATGGGACTACTGCTTGCATGACACATATTTTTACATCCAATTTTTAACCCTCCTGTTTCTTTGTATCTTTCTATCTAAATCATGTCTTCTGTAGACAACTTATAGCTGTGTTCTGCTACTTCAATTATTCTGACACTCTCTGCCTTGTAATACATGGATTTATTATATTAAAATTCATCATACTGATGTGATTGTGTTGAATATACATTATTATTATTTATTTTCTGTTTTCCCCTGTTTCAGTTCCTCTATGATTCATATTTTCATAACTACCTCTTTCTTCGTTTTGTTCATAGTAGGTGTTCAATAAACATTTGTTGAATTGCTTACCAGACTCTTCCAGACAAAATGAATGGTTTTCTCTTCTGTGTGCCCATAAGATTGAAAAAATATTCAAACATTTATCATAGTCACTGGGATTTAATGCAAAAATATTTCAATGTCTGAAAAGACTCCTGGGACATCTCTGATATGTATACATGGTATGGGATAGTTGAGCACATACACACAAAATTAATTTTTCAGCATTACAATTGCTTATAATGGAATAGAGGTTGTCATTAAGATTGTTTAGAAGTAAAATGTTAAAGGCTGGGCATGGTGGCTCACACCTGTAATCCCAGCACTCTGGGAGGCTGAGGCAGGAGGATTGCTTAAGGCCAGGAGTTTGCAACCAGCCTGGGCAACACAGCGACACCCTGTTTCCCCCAAAAAAGTTATAGAAGACATCAAAGTGACTTGAAATATCGCTGAACCTTCTCTAATGGTGCCAGCCTATGTTATTTATCCCATAGACCCCATTTGCTTGAAAATCAAACTGGTGTCTGCATTCTACAAATTGTCTTTAAGACTCAGGAGACTGCCATGAGTACTGAGGGGACCACACAGCGGTGATGGTTAGAATGCCACATGATAGGGTAGTTATTTGTTTATATGTCTTTCTTCTTCATTAGATTTTTCTCTTCTTGGGAGAAGGACCAAGCTCTAACCTGTATGTTTATTACTACTGCCTTGCAGAGTATGTGGCAAAAAGTAGATATGCACATAATTGGATTAATGAATTAATTAATTATACAAATTCAAAAATCCACTGAAATGTACATCTAATACACATATAGATTTGTTTCTAACATAGGGAAAACACAGCAGAGATGTTTCTATTGAAAGACTTGAAGCCAGTGCAGTGTAGTACATGTTACAGGCTATTTGAGCCCACACAAAAGGAGCAGTGTCACTTTTTCACCAAAGTGGAAGCTGGACTCATATTTTTATTCTGAAATTTACAGAAATAGATTACATTTTTTATAAAGGCCCCATTACATATTACCCAAGTCAAAAATCTGTGGGCGATCCTAAAAATATCTGACTGCTGATCCTATTTTCCTATCTTCTAATTCTTCAGAGTGTCCACAATGAAGGTGTGTGTGTGTGTGTGTGTGTGTGTGTGTGTGTGTGTGTGTGTGTGCATGTGTTTGTGTGAGAGAGAGGAAAGAGAAAGGGAGGGGAGAAAAGAGAAAATGGGAGGGGAGAGGAGAAGAGGAAGAAACATGGAAGAATGAACAAATGTGAAGCACATATGATGGGAAACCTTATATTTTTTTTCTTCCTACATCAATGACATTATGTACATAGAAAATAAGGGAAAAAAAGTATCAAGAGGATTGCTTATACTAAATTTAATTGTGAATTTAAATGCACAATTAAAATTAGTGTAAATAATTATCTCAAAAATAGGGAAAGATAATTCCCAGCTTTGCTAAAACAGTGGTTAGGCCTTGCTTAAACACGGTTAGTGTGGGAAAAGGAAGCAATTCAAAATCAAAATGGACCCAGAAACTTTGCCTCCCTTAAAATTCTGAGGGAATTTTTGTATACTTAAGAAAACGCAACATATTGTTTTCCTTGCATAAAACTATATATCTCCTTGTTTGTATAAATGATAATTCTTATTCTCAAGCTTTATTTACTAACACTAGGGGTAAACATTTGAAACTGTAAAAGATTTGTTTAATTTACCTCTCCTAGGACATTATTATTTTATATTTATCTCTTACTATTGCTTTAAAAAACCAAACCATAGGGAAGTCCTATATCTTAAACTGTACATTGTCATTGTATACTTATTGTCCCTCTTGGCATATAAACTGTATTGAGTACAAAATGATCAATTGAATTGGTAAAATTGAATAGTTTAAATTGAACTGCCTTTTTATCTGATCAAATTGGAAGCATTACCAATCTGTTGTCAGAATGCATTTGGCCGTACTTGCAGGAAGGTGACAAAGATGATTCTCTGAGTCATTTTATTGTTCTTGACTCCAATTTTTTCATGCACAGCATGTGTATGAGTGCAATTATTGAATTAACCATGATTCATCCATTGGAGAACTTCTAATAGTGACTGCAAAAATAATGTTTCCATTGGAAGAAATGAAATGTCTCTTCTAAGTTTTCATTGGAAGCTGCTAATAAATTGCTAATTCTGTTTCATGTTTCATATAAATCAAAGAAACCAAGTCATATCAAAGATGCAAAATATGCTACTCTGAATTAAGTTATGCTTTATAGAACACAAAGCTTATTGTTATGAATTTAATACCAAAGTTACTTTTCTCAGAATTTCAGTTAGATCTGTTGCTTTGAATGTTTAACCTGGAAAAGAGAAAGAATATTGCTAGAACACTTGCTCAAAAAATTCACAATTAAATTTAGTCTAAGCAATCCTCTTAAAAAATGACAGTTGGTAAACACTATAATTTAAAATTTATTACACATTTGTGGTATGTGTTAATCATCTACTAAGGTTATAATTCTAACTTAATGAACTCTACTATGCTAATTACTCTTGAAAATAAAGCAGAAATATTATAGAGAGACCTTAGAGAGACTCTGCAGACAATATTCTGAAAAACATGTTTCTGAGGGTTGTTAGGCATAGCCACTCAGAAAAATAAATTTGTTTTACATATCCCGAGTGATTAATTCAAATTTTATCTCATTTTTCTGTGCCTTCTATGTATTAGTTTTTTTTTTCTAGTTTTATTGAGGTATCATTGAAAATAAAAATTGTACAGGCATATCTTGGAGATGTTGTGAATTCAGTTTTAGGCCATTGCAATAAAACAAGTCATACAATTTTTTTGGTTTCCGAATATATATAAAAGTTATTTTTATACTATACTTTAGTCCATTAAGTGTGCAATAGCATTATGGCTAAAGAAAATACAGCAATGTACATACGTTAATAAAACGTATTTTATTGCCAAAAAATGTTAATACTCATTTGAACCTTCAGCGAGTTGTGATCTTGTTGCTGGTGAAGAGTTTTACCTCATTGTTGATATCTGCTGACTTACTAGGGTGGTGGTTGTTGAATGCTGGGGTGGCTGTGGCAATTTCTTAAAATAAGAAAACAATGAAGTTTTCTGCATCAATTGCTTTCATGAAAGATTTCTTTGTAGCATGCGATGGTGTTTGATTGCATTTTACCCACAGTAGGACTTCTCTCAAAATTGGTCTCAATTCTCTCAAACTCTGCTAATGCTTTATCAACTAAGTTTATGCAATATTATAAATCCTTTATTGTCATTTCAACAATGATCACAGAATCTTCACCAAGAGTATATTCCATCTCAAGAAACCCATTTACTTGCTCATTCATAAGAAGCAACATCTCACCTGCTAAAATTTCATCATGAGATTGCAGCATATCAGTCACATCTTCAGGCTCCACTTCTAAATCTGATTCTCTTGCTATTTGGATCACATCTGCAGTTACTTCCTCTACTGAATTCTTGAACCCCTCAAAGTCATCCACGAGGGTTGAAATCAACTTCTTTCAAACTTTTGTTAATGTTAATATTTAGACCTCCTCCCATGAGTCATACATGTTCTTAAAGGCATCTAAAATGGTGAATCATTTCCAGAAGGTTTTCAATTGACTGCCCAGATCCATCAGAGGAATCACTAACTAAGGCAGCTGTAAAGTTATGAAATGTATTCTTAAATAATAAGACTTGAAAGTCAAAATCACCCACGAAACATCATTAATCTGTCATACATCACCATCAGAACTTTTGTGTGAATAGGTATATTGTCAGTGAGCAGTAATATTTTGAATCTTTTTTTTTTCCTGAGAAGTTAAGTCTCATCAGAGGGCTTTAAATATTCAGTCAACCAGGCTGTAAACAAATGTGTTGTGATGCAGGCCTTGGCATTCCTTTTATAGAGCACGGGAAGATTTAGCATCATTCTTAAGGGACTTAGAATATTCTTACTGTTAAATAAGCATTGACTTCAACTTAAAATCACCAGCAGTATTACCCCTAATAAGAGAATCCGTTTTTCCTTTGAAGTTTTGAAACCAGGCATTGACTTCTCTTCTCTAGGAATGAAAGTTCTAGATGGCATCTTCTTTCAATAGAAGGTTGTTTTGTCTACATTGAAAATCTGTTATTTAATGTGGTCCCCTTCATCAATGATCTTTGCTAGATCTTCTGGATAACTTGCTCTAGCCTCTACATCAGAAATTGCTGCTTCTCCTTGCAATGTTATGTTATGGAGATGTCTCATTCAGCACAATGAATATGCTTATAATTAACATTGCCTTTTCCTAGTGAATGTTTTCTTTAATTGTCTGAATCTACTTTTTCAGAACACAGGAGAGCTAATATATGTCCTTCTCTTTGACCATCCATAAACAAGTACTGTGCTAGTGATACAGGTGGTGATAAAGTTTGGACTGTTGTTCCCTCCAAATCTCATCTGAAATGTGATCTCCAGTATTGGAGGTGGGACCTAGTGGGAGGTAATTGGATCATGGGGGAAGATCCCTCATGGATGGCTTAGTGCCATTCTCATGGTAATGAGTGAGTTCTCCCTCTATTAATTCTCTGGAGAGTTGGTTGTTTTAAAAAGCTTGACCCCTTCTTCTCTCTCTCTTATTTCTGTTCTTGTCATGTGATATGTTGGCTCCCTTGCCTTCTGTCATGAGTAAAATCTTCCTGAGGCTTCACTAGAAGCCGAGCAGATGACAGCGCCATGCAGAACTGTGAGCAAATAAACCTTTTCATTTTAGAAATTACCCAGCCTCAAATATTTCTTCATAGTAACACAAAACAGAGTGTTACAGGCGGAGAGAGAGAGTCTGGATTATGGACTCACTACAGTGGAGCTGAGAACATGCTTGCCCATGGCCAAGGCTTGGCACATGCTCTGGAATCCAGGTGATATTCAGAATGTGAACACAGCAGCAAAGAGGTGAAAGTTATAGTTTGAAAGCCTCAGGAAATGGCTTCATCTCCCCACTTAGGAAAGAGATAAAATGGTAAAGATGGTGACTAAGTTAAATGAGTTTCTTGGACTGAGGTCACCTTTTCACTTTGTGGTATCTATGCACAAGCTATCCAAAGTTCAGTCTGTGTTATATCATGTTTTCTGTTTCAGGTTTTAATGTAATTTTGTGATTAAAGGGTTTTTACTCATAATTGCCTAAAAATACATGGAAATCAGAATTCTTTTAGATAAATATTATGAAATTAATTACTTGGGAGAATTCCTCCTTATTAGCAAATAAGGGGTACAGACAATGGTGTGATTTCATTAGATGCATATAATGTCCAATAACTGGAAAATAAAGAGAAAATTTCCAGACATTCTTTACATAAAGGAACAATGCACAATAGTCTTCTTTTCCAATAAATAGCACTTTTTAAAGTACTTTACAGTAATATGCCTTCTGTACTGGATCCAGGACAGTACTGGGTAGCAAGACCTTTGTGGTTCACTCCAGCTTTTCCACTCTGAGCTGATAATGACATACAGATGTTTCTCTATGTGCTTATGGGCAACATTATTAGTATAATTTTTAAAAACAAAACATTTTATATGAATATGTGTGTGTTTCAAAGACAATTTCTGAGTAAATTTAACTATTTATATTTCCAACAAATTATTTGTTTCTATGTAACTGATGATAATTAAAGATCCAGGTGTAGTGCTTTCTGTGAGGATCTGTGCTTGAGAGCTGTCATCTTCAGGTGATTGCTTTTAGATGTCTGTCTACAAGATCTAATTTGCAATCACTACAGAAGAAAAAAAAATCCCCTAAAACCAAAGATAATTTCCACTGATAGGCTGGTGAACAATTTCCTTCGGAAGAACCTGCATTTTTATATTTTAAGGATCAATTACAGGTTTTGACAGGAAGTAGCATATAGTACACTCAACTTGCAATCAAAAGGCATAGCTTTTGACCTCATCACTGCTATTTCCAAGCTGTACGACCTCTGAATGGTTACTTATGACCTTTAAAATTCATTGAGTATAAACCACTTATTTTACAGTTGTTGAAAATAAAAATGATGATGGTGATCTAACAACACGTAACTAAGAGAAGGAAAGAGAGGTTTAAATGAATGAAGAGGTGTAAGTCAGTCATTTGGTAGTACCCAAATGATGTTCGGATCACTTTAGTTAAGGCTATTCTAATTGCCAATTATCGACTCCTGCTCACAACCAAGTTCCTGGAAAGAAGTGCCTATAAATCATGTCTCTATTTCATTTCTTCCCATTTCTCCTTAGCTCATTATACTTTCTCTCCTGTCCCCACTACTACACCAATATCAATTTCTCTCATCATTACCAATGACTTCCTTGTTACACTATCCAGTAGATACTTTTTAGACTTCCTGTCCGTTGATTTCTCAACAGAATTGGCCAAGATCTTAAATCCCCCTTTGTTGAAACTCGATGTCTCTTTGCTCCTCTTATTCTGGATTTCCCTTCTAGCTCTCTGGCTTCTATTTTTAAGCCCTTTTGTAGGTTTATCCTCATCTAACAGATTCTTAATGCTGGGCTTCCTCAGGTCTTATCCTTAAGGCTTTTTTCTTAAACTAAGACTTTAATTATTCATTTATGTGCTGAGGACTGACTAATTAATATCTCCAGCCGAGATCTCCTTTCTGATTACCACAGATATGAAAATTTACTGAAAATCTACATTTTGGTACCTCACAAGCACATCGGAGAACCTTCCTTTATATTTCGTTTATAGTACTTATAATAATTTTAGTATTTTGTGTTATTGTTGAGTCAGTGTCTGTTACATTATACTGACACTACCTGAGAATAAAGAATGCCTCTGTTTTGTTCAGCATTTTGCATGTGTTAAATGCTTAGTAAATATCCACGTATCAGTTCAATGTACTTCAGGTATGCAGTTCTTTTCTGGCCCTTGAATGCTTTTTGTCTCCTTCCAGGATTTTTACTTGTTGTTGACTCTACTTATTATTCCTAATTTTATATTACCAGCTTCTGCTCATCATTCAGGTCTCATCTCAAATACCATTTCTTCAGGAAATTTCTTCCTAATAATCTGTTCTAAAGTTGCCCCCTACTCTTACCACAGTCACAGCACTTTGTAACCAGACAGTATCTTCTGAACTGAGTTCCTTGATTATTTATCTCACCAATAGAATTCCAGTCTCCTAAAAGGAGGGAACCGGTCTGGATTGGTCACCATTACAAACTTTGTGCCTCGCACATAGTAGTAATTCATGAAACTTATTAAATGATGTTTTAAAAATAATAAAAATGTTCTATAACCAAGTTATGAAAACATTCTACAAAAGGGAATGAGATTGTGTACTATTGGAGGACATAGAAAGATTCTATGGAGGAGGAAACATTTGAATTCTATCTTATAAGATAAACAGGGCCACAAATTCAGAGTATGGATATGCAGGTGTAGAATTTTTGGCTATAGGAAAAGCTTGAGTTAAGGCTAAATTGGAAGAATTGAGGCTTTTCCCACAATGCATGGCAAATAGGTCAATATGACTAGAAGAAAAATAAAGCTGAGAAAATACATGGAGATTGCATTATATGATATGTCACATTAGAATATGTGCACTAGGAACCATTTTTTAAAAGAAACAAAACAGCAGCTTGATCAGATCTAGAAAGCAAATCCAAAAGCAGTGTGAAAATGACAGCATAAAAAGATTGGACATACAAAGGTCAGTTAGGGGGTTATTGCAATATGCCAGAAAAGGAATAAAATTTGAATGTGAGAGGTGGCTTTGAAAAATGACAAGAGGTGGAGATCAAAAGAACACAGATGGATTTGTTTGCTAATGGCACATAGAATGGAGGACGAGAAATTTACTGTCTGCTTTGATAGTTACATTATTCATGGCATTAAAGAGCTTAGTAGGTGGGAAAAGGGCGGTTGGAGAAGTGTATTCAGGTTTGGGGATGAATTTTGACGATTGCTGGATATATGACAGGTGCAGCTGGTAGTTTAGTATTTGGGTCTAAAATCCAGTGGATTAGGCCAGGCTAGAGATTATTATTTGAGAATCATCACTACATATCTGGTACTTAAAAGAGGACAATGAATGGGATTCCTGGGGGATGCAAGCAGAAGAGATAATATAGCTAATAACTGAATATTGATGGAAGTTTATGTTAAAGAAACTAAAATAAGAAAAAGTTCTATGAGAGAATTTACCAAATAAGAAAGAGAAAAAGCAAAATTCAGCTGATATATATGTTTGTGTGTGTGTGTGTGTGTGTGTGTGTGTGTGTGTATGTGTTTCAATGAAAGCCTTTAACTATTCTTAGGAAGATTATTATAAAAGGCAGTGTCATATGGTGCAGACAACTTTAAGTGGTCAAATTATTTCGATTTAACTGTGAAAGCTAATGAATGTTTAATGTCAGATGTAAAGGTTGTTATTTTTGCCAAAAAAGCAGATAACTGGACACTTGCACTGGGACTTCAATGACACATCACTGTTGATGTTTTGTACATTAATCCCCATTTAATGTAGTCTTTCAATTGACTACTAGCATCTCACTAACACGTAGAATTTTAAGACACTTCATAATAATGCATAATATATAAAATAAAATCATGAATACAATGATGTTGAATCTTTCTGATGATAAATCTTTGCCTACATGCATTTTACATCTGTTCTCTAAGTCCTAGAAGAGTGTGTGTGTGTGTGTGTGTGTGTGTGTGTGTGTGTGTGTGTGTCTCCCTGAATTTTAACTTAGGAGAAATCAAGGATGCTCAATATAATTTTTAAAGGCTGACACTGCAGATAAATTGCCTATTTGGGTTATAGTGATATTTAATCCTAGGGGAGCAGAGGACACAGATTCAGATGCATTCTGTTGTGATGATATCTTTGGTTGTGGATTCTTCCATTTTGAATTCATAATTACAATGTCCCCATGCTTGAGGTTATTCTCAGCATTCAACCCTTTGATAAATCTGTCTACACAAAACGGCAGCTGGTCCACTGGCAATTGAACTGCTTCTGGTGACATAATTTCATGATGTTTTTTAGAGTTTCTGAAAGGGAGCAGCTGCCCAGAACTTCAGAAGCATTGTGCATGAGGAACTTTGCTCACATTTTCTTTAGGGACAAGGAGGCTCTGTGGGGTGACAGTCCGTGAGCATTGTCAGATTTATAACTATCTCATGAAAAATATTTCTTTGCTGGTTTTAGTCCCAAGGCTTAGTAGAATGACAAACATTGTTAGTGAGAACAAAAAAACCCAAAATCTTCCTAATGAGGTAATGAGAGAAGATCAAGAAAGAAAATTTGAGTTTATCCAAAATATATTTTTTATTCAGTCCCCAAATAGGACTATGGTTTAAAAAAGAGAGAGAAAATACTATAAACAGATGAAAAAATCCAGGTGGTCTTAAGAAGGAAGCTAGTACTGTAAATGGAATTCATTCTCTTAGTACACTTTAGATTTTATGAAAATCTATTTCTCTTGCACAATGGGGAAACGATTTGCATCTGACCTTGTGGTAGAGAAAGACCTTGCTGATTTTAGAGCAGCAAGAGTTGAATGTGAAGCATAGAATTATTATTATAACCCAGGCTATTTTGAACATCTTGTAAATGATTCAGACTACCGTTTGTTTAACCCTAGGAAATAATTTGCTTTCCTGACAAATCCTACCTTATTGTAAATAGTTAAACAAGGGATGGATGGATACATTCTCTATAAACAATCCTTATTGGAACAGAAACAATTTTGTACTGACCTCACCCTAAACCACCACAGCACAACTACAGGAAATAAAAGGGAGTGAAAAAATATAAAGGAGTAGCTTGAGGGCTATATTTTGTGATGATGAAATAATTCTGTATTGTGATTGTGGTGGTGGTAACATAAACCTACACATGTTATAAAATGGCTTAAGACTATATGCAAACGTCATACCATTGTCAATTTTCTAGTTTTGATATTGTACTATAGTTGGTAGCATGCAACCATTGGGGAACACTGGATGATTGGTACATAAGAAGTCTCTGTACAATTTTAGCAACTCTATGAATCTATAACAATTTTAATATAAAAAGTTAAAAATAAATATTTAAAAAATGAAAAATACTAGCAAAAACTCTTCCTACTACATTCACGTCTAGCTTCTTCTTCTCTTCCATTATGCCTCAAATAACCATGCCCATAGAGAGCACTTAACTAATATCTCTACCTAAAGTAGCTTCCTTACATTCTATTTTTCTTCATCCAAGTCCTCTGAATTTCTCCTTCATATTACTTCTCAGCACTCTTGCCATTGTATTTTCACTGGGCTTGATTATTTGATAAATGCCTATCCATTTTTCATGTAAAAAATACATACAGATACCCTATTATGTACCAAGCCCTATTCAAGATGTTGAATATACAGCAGAAAGCAAGTCAGGAAAGATTCTCGACAGACAGGCAAGGTCCCTTCTCTCACAGAGCTCACATTCTAGTAGGGAGAGATGACAATAGACAAGTAAATACATAAATAACCAAGAAAAATATCAAATGGCCATGTGTTTTTCTGAGAAATATAAGATTTATTACAGTAGAGAATTGTTAGATGGCCACTTAATGTTGAGTTATTAAGCGTGTCACATTCCATTGAGTTTATATTTGATCATAGACCTGAATTATGGAAGAGTCAGTCATGGGAAAATCTGAGTGGTTAGAAGTGAAAATGAGAGGAGTACATTCCAGGAAGAAGGAAAAGCAAGTACAACTTTCTTAGATTAGACTAGGCCTTGGTGTTTTCAGTGATGATGAACTAGGAAGCCAGCATATATGGAGTGGAGTAAGTAAGGAATCCTAGGAGATCAAGTGAGAGAGTGAGGAGAAAGCCTGATTATATGGAGCTTTGAATGTCTGGTTAAGAGGTGTACTTGAACAAGCATAGTAGAGCTTTGAACTTTGAGCTTTGTCTGATTTTACTCACCAAGGGCACAAACCTAAACACTTTTGCTCATCACACAGTGCTTCACACATGTTCAACACTATTTTTGAAGAAACATTAATTTACTATGCCTCTTAAGAAATCTTATCCCCTTTGGCTAACAGTTTATTTCACATGTTCTACAAGTTTTTTTATGTATGTTCTAAAAGTATGAAAACAAGTTCCGTGGCTTTTCCTTCAACAGCGGTGGTGGCCACAGAGAACTTTCTTCACTTAGTGGCCAAGAGAAAATGTAGAATTGTATGAGAAATGAATTTTAAATGGCTCTAGAGGATACACTTCTGATGGTTTTGTTTGGAACAAGTTCTTCTAGAATGAAGATTTTGAAAATTGATCAGCATGGAAATTTATAGCGACTTTTCTGCTCTCCACCTTGCAGCACATACTCTGCAACTTCTGCAGTCACCAGTTCCTTCAGAGTTGTTTACTGAACTCCAGTTATGCTCCAGAGAGAACTCCGAAGGAACTAGGAACACAAAGAATAACATACAAATAAGGTATTGTTCTGATGGAGTTAATGTTTTACTAGGGGGTGAGCAAGCAACCTGCAAAGTAAAATTCGAATAAACCAAAAAAGAAAATTGTTCATAGCAGCAAGTGTTTTCATGAAAATAAAACCAGATGATGTGATAGTCACTGGAAGAAGAGACTAGTTTAAATGAAGGAGGAGGGTGTGCATTTCACAGAAGGCCTCTCTGAGGGACTGATATTGAAGCCAAGAATACCTGAGATATGAAATCTAGTTTTTCAATAAATTAGTTGTTCTGGTAAAAATGAAAGGGTAGATACAATCAAAGCACAAGCCAGGGAACACTCATTTTTATGTTTTAAGTTCTCATCTAAGTCTCCTTCCAAATGTTTGAAATAAGAATTGAGATACCATGTGATTAACAAGATTGCAAGTCTATTTCTGCCATTGATGTGCAGAGAGATTAGAAGTCTGGCATAGTCCCCTTGGTCAGGCTCCTCCAGCAAATTGCTGCAGGGCACCCTTAGTCATCTGCACCATTCTTTTAGTGTGACCATTTGCTTGAGGGGATTAAGATGCAATGATGACAACTCGAATAAAGCTCCTGTTTTTAAAAACTCTCTTAAATAATACTGAGAAAATTGCATAACGAACTCTAAAATTGGCACTGTTGAATAATATATATCTTTAAATGGTAAAAAGAAAACTATAGTATAAATATATGTAATTCTTGAATCATCTTGCTGCTGCGCTTTAATTTTTATTTAATTTTTTAACAGCAAGGATGTAATTGCATTGGAAGGACTGGTTTCAGCCATCATTAAATAAGGCCTACATGGTCCCCATTGAGATTCCTAATAGAAACAATGAGCCCTGTTAGAAAGAGCATGGCTGTAGTGACAGAATTGAGTTATGGCTTAGCCAATTATATGTAACTTTGGGAAACTCAGGACCTCTTTGAGCCTCTATTTTCTCATCTGTAATATGGTGGTGATTATATCTATATCACAGAGATGTCATAAGAATTAAAGGTAATGTATTTAAAAGGCCTACTATACTCACTCCTAGATATCTTCAGGGGATTGGTTCTGTGCCACCGTCAGATACCAAAATCTACGGATGTTAATCTCTGATATAAAATGGTATAGTATTTGCTTATAATTCTCCTGAATACTTTAAATCATCTCTAGATTACTTATAATACCTAATACAATGTAAATGTCATATAAATAGTTGTTATACTGCATTTTCAATTTTTTAAAAATAAAGATGTGGTATAATTCAGGGTTAGGTATACAAACATTGATTATGCAGGTACCCTTGTTAATGAGGTATGCCTCTCCCTCCCCTAGCAGTTTCTCTCAGCTGCCAATCCTACCCCCCCTCCCCAGACAGTTTCCCACTACTGCCAATCCCTTTCTTATGGTATTATAATTGTTCAAGTTCTGCTTATGAGTGAGAACATAGGGTACTCTGTTCTTTGTTTCTGTGATAGATCACTGAGTATGATCAACTCCAAATCCATCCAAGTTGCTGCAAAGTCCATATGTTTGTCCTTCTTTATGGCTGTGTAATATTCCATTTTGTATATGTACCACATTTCTTTTATCCAGTCCAGCTTCGATGGGTAACATGGTTGGTTCCATGTTTTTGCTATTGTGAATAGAACTGCAACAAACATACGTGTGCAGGTATCTTTTTTGTAGAAAGATTTGAATTCCTCCAGGTATATTCCCAATAGGGGGATTGCTGGGTCATATGGAAGGTCAATTTCTAGTTCTTTCAGAAATTGCCACACTGACTTCTAAAGAGATTGCACTAGTTTGCATTCCCACCAGCATTGTAGAAGCATTCCTTTTTCTCAGCATCCTCACCAACATCTGTTGTTTGTTTTATTGAAGGTGGCCATTCTTCCTGGGTTAGGTGGTATCTCAATGTGGTTTTGATTGCATTTCTCTGATGATGAGTGAGGCTGAGCACTTTCTCATGTGTCTGTTGGCTGCCTGTATGTCTTCTTTTGAGAAGTGTCTATTCATGTTTTTTGCCCACTTTTTAATGGTGCTGTTTGTTTTTTTTCCTTTCGGTGCATTTGGGTTCCTTGTAGATCCCAGATGTTAGGCCTTTGTCAGATATACAGTTGGCAAATATTTTTTCCCATTCTGTGGGCTGTATCCCCACTCTCTTAATGGTTTCTTTTGCTTTGCAGAAGCTTGTTAGCTTCATGAGGTCCCACTTGTCTATCTTATTTCTAAAGGTATAGGCATTTAGGGTTCTGATCAGGAATTGGTTGCCAGTTCCAGTTTCCATAAGGGTGTCTCCTGCTTTTCTAAGATTCTTATAGTTTGAGGTTTTTCATTTAGGTTTTTTATCCATTTAGAGTTAATTTTTGTGTATGGTGATAGGTAGGGGTCTTGTTTCAATCTTCTTCATGTGATCAGTCAGTTTTCCCAGCACCATTTACTGAATAGATTCTCCTCTCCCCAGTGCTTATTGTTTGAGGCTTTGTCAAAGATGAGTTGGTTGAGAAATTGAGGCTTTGCTTCTGGAATCTCTGTTCTTGTACCAATACAAGGCTGTTTTGATTACTTCAGCCTTATAGTAAAGTTTGAAATCTGGAAGTGTGATACCTCCTGTTTTGTTTCTTTTGCTAAGAATTGTTTTGGCTACTCATGGTTGTTTACATTTCCATATGAATTTCTGTATTATCATTTCCAGGTCTGAGAAAAATGATGTTGGTAACTAAATGGGTATTGCTTTGAATCTGTAGTTTGCCTTTGGTAGAATGGACATTTTAACAATGTTTATTCTTCTTATCCATAAGCATGGAATATCTTCCCATTTGTTTGTGTCTTCTTGGATTTCTTTGAGCAGTTTTTTGTAGTTCTCATTGTAAAGATCTTTCACTTCTCTGGTTAGGAAGATACCAACGTATTTCTTTCTTTCTTTCTTTCTTTTTTTTTTTGTGGCTATTGTGAATGGAATTGTGTTTTTTATTTGGGTATCTTCCTGCTTGTTGTTGGTGTATGGGAATGAAACTGTCTTTTGCACTTTTATTTTGTGCCCTGAGATTTTGCCAAAGTCCATTATCAGTGCAAGCAGGTTTTTGACAGATTCTCTTGGATTTTCAAGGTATAGGATCCTATCATCAGCAAAGAGGGATAACTTGACTTTCTCTTTTCCTATTTGGATACTCCTGATTTCCTTCTCTTGTCTAATTGCCTGAACTAGGACTTCCAATACAATGTTGTACAAGAGGAGTGAGAGTGGGCAGCCTTGTCTTATTCCAGTTTTCAGGGGAAATATTTCCAGTTTCTGTCCATTTGGCAATATGCTAACTGTGGGTTTATCATAGATGGTACTTACTATTTTGAGGGATGTTCCTTCTATACCTAGGTGATTGAGGGTTTTTATCGGGAAGGGATGCTGGATTTTATCAAAGTTTTTTCTGTATCTAATGAGATAATCATGTGGTTGTTGTTTTTACATCTGCTGATGTATTTAATGACATTTAGGGTCTTGCAAATGTTGAACTAGCCCTGCATCCTGGGGATGAAGCCTACTTGGTCATGGTGGATAATTTTTAAGATGTTTTTGAATGCGATTTGCTAGAATCTTGGATTTTTGCATCTGTCTTCA
>CAUYQG010076562.1:0-98080 GCA_963574415.1 Tarsius wallacei | reverse complement strand
TTTTTTTTTTTTTTTGAGTTGGAGTCTCACTGTCGCCCAGACTGGAGTGCAGTGGCCACTCCCGGCCACCGCAGCCTCGACCTGCTGGGCTCCGGCGATCCTTCCGCCTCAGCCTTCCGAGTAGCCGGAATTACAGGCGTGCACTACCACGCCCGGCTGTGGTTGCTTCTTAAAGTCAGGAAGTCTCCAGGGTTTGTCAAAGAAACAGATAAGGTAGGTTTCTCTGTCAAATTCACACAGTGAAAATGCTTAAGTTATGATCATTTTAAAATGTAAACCTGTGTTCTCTCACCTAATCTGTCAGTTGAGGTAAGAATCTGGGATCCATAGGCAAAAAGATTAAGGCAAATGTGAAGCATGACATCTTGGCCGCAACCCACAGAGTCTTTACTTGTGCTTTAGACAAATTAAATTAAAGAAAACAAAATCCTGGCCAAACCCTTATGCCCTATGCCAAGGAACTGGAATTTGTCATGAAACTAGGTTCTTGAACTTCACCCTACATAGAATAGTAGAGGGGAAATATCAGAGTCGTCAAATGAACACAGCCTTGCTAATAGACTTCAAGAAAAGATGCAACCAGAAAACAAAATATTTTTTTATAAAAAGTAAAAGGTGAGATGGGGCCTCCTGGAGAACTTTTTCCTTTCTTAATATCTTCCAAATTGATTTGAACATGTTTCCTGCTTGGACTCCTTTTCTTTTCCCTGATAAGTTTCACAGATGTAAGTTTCGTTTGGAAACACGACTCAAGGGACCGCGTGGTTTTGACACAGACATCAGGCTTGTGAGGCTCCCCCACAGCTGCCCACGGCATCACCGTCATCCACTCTCATGTCCCTTAGTAGCGCTGCCCACCTACCTCCCAGCACCGGGCCACATTACTCAGCACACAGCGACCCCTGACTCAGTTGATGTGGGAGGATATCGTCATCAAGGTCGGCGTGACTCTAGGAGGGAAGGATCCCAACTGGTATAAGAAGATGGTTGGGACTTGCCAAATGGCCCCGACCCATGGGTTGTTTCCTCCTTCTCTTATTGTGCTTGTAATGAGCAACTTATCAAAAATACTGGCGTACTTCCAGTTACCAGGCCTTGGCACTCCATACTCACAGTCACTAATCTCAGCAGACATGCTTACTAACTGAGGGAGGGATGAAAAAGAGAAAGCAGAGACAGAGCTGAACAGCACCTCACAGTGAAACACACAAACACCTCTGCAATTCGAATCTAAAAATAACAGAAGTTCCCATTTGTTGGAACCCAATGTTGATCTTCACAACTGCGCCATAAGAAAGGCATTGTAATTCCCATTTTACAGATGAGAAAACCAAGGGTGAAAGGTTAGGTAATTTGCCCAAGCTCTCACCATTAGGAAATGAGTGAGCTGAGTTTCCAAACTAAGTCTAATCCCTGTCCTTTCAACCCCTATATAACCTACCATATTATTAACCAAAGGGTGTTTCATAAAATAAGCTTGGACAAAAAACCTAAAGATATTTGAAGAATGGTTTGCTCCAAGATCTTCTTAGTTATCTTATCTATTCATGCTACTGTTGACAACCTAATTTCCTTTAGGTAAAGTGTCAAAGAAAACCCTTAATGTTCTACTTTCTTCTTAAATTCTCTCCTTCCAACTTCCCTTATTTTTCTTCTTTTCAGCTCATTGCCATGTTAGCCAACAAAAATTCCTCAGCACCAGACCAGTTTCGTCTCTACCCAGTCCCCTAACCCAGCAACTCTCCTCCCATTTCCCTAGAATCCTTCCCAAAGTCTGTTAGACCTTGTATTCAGCTGTGTAAATGCCACCTTCAACAGCAACCAAGACTGATGCTACAGGCCCTCTTCAAGTTAGGCCCACCTACTCCCAATCCTGACTGCTTGAATCACAAACACACCTACAGAAGGACATGTAACCCTCAGACCAGGCCCGCCAGAGACTTCTATCATCCAAATACAGGTTGGCCCTGGCAGGTACTTGGTAGCCACGTATTTGTTCCTCACCCACTCCCTGGCTCCCTTCTCCAGCATGACTGTTATAGAACTTCTCATCTTGCCTTAAGACCCCAGTCCTGGCCCAATACCCATCTCCTACTTCACCGAATAGCGAGAGACCTTCTAATGTAAGTTTTGCCTTTGAGGCCCCCTTTATCTGCATGCACCCCTTCCTCCTGCCTTTCCCTCTTTCTCTGCCCCATCCTAAGACCTACTCCCATTCAGCATTCCTCTGCAAAGCCTGCCCTAGGTGTTTTCCTTCCTCTGCTAAGGTCCTGAAGTATTCCTTATTTGTGTCTTTCATTTGGCTTTGAAAGGACATTGCCAAGTATTCCTTATCTTTTTTCCTTTGAATCTTTTCATATTTAAATTGCACAAACAACAGTCTGGCTCATCTCTTTCCATGCACATATCCTGCCGACTCAACCAGATTGGGTGTCCTCCAATGCTCTGTCCTTCCCATCTGCTCATCTCCCTCCCAATGACTCCCTTGGAGAGAGCTCCTCCACCAGCAGAACACTATGGATGCTACACAGATTCCTGCCACCGAAGCCCATTCAGGCCCCCCGGCCTTACCCTCCTCTCCCTTTCTCCTGACAACCTAAACCCCCTCTTTTTTCTCAAGATCATTTCACTTTCCAGTGGAGCCTCCTCCAGCAATCACAGGCCTACCATCTTTGTCTCTTCTCTGAGTTTCCATAGCACTCCTGTCTATAAACGTTTTAATGCTTGTGTCTATTTTTGTTTTATTGTACCTGTGAATGTGTGGACCTCTTATTTCCCCAAACACAGCAGAAGCTTCCTGAGAACAGTCATCAAGTCTTTGGCTTTGTATTTTCCTATCATAGTGCTAGGAATCCTGAGAGTGCTTATTCATTACCTGGTACCTACATGTATCCTACATTTTGAAAGGTAAATCATAATTTAGATTTTTTGTTTTAAATAGGGCACATTAAATTAAGGCCATACTAGCTCTAAACTGAGCAGTCTGGAGTCAAAACTGAGCAAAATCCAAACCTTTGGAGCAAGGAGTTTTGTGTGTTTAAGAATTTCCTTTCACAGGGTACCAAGTTCAATGACAGTGCAGACAGCACCCAGCTTCACAGGGTTGTCTTGTTTGGTTATCTGAGAGTAGAAACACAACACCTTGAAAGAGTCTGTCCGGAGCAAGAATTCAGCCCTCATTTTCCTAAGTGGAAAGTTGCAAGTGGCCAAGCAAAGCTGACCCGATGAAAGCCAGCGTGTTCAGCTTCCTTTCAACTCAGCAGCCATAATTGCCACTCACATTTAACATGGCACCAATCACACCTGTGTTCTGAGGCCAAGAACACTGGCCAGCTCAGCACCTTCTGAAACCCGGGTGGCTGAAATCCAAGGCAAACAAGACTGAGCAGATGCATCACAGCAGTGAGAGCCCAGCAACTGCCATTGTAATCCAGGGAGCTTACCCATAACCCAGCAGGGCAGGGTGGAACCTGCCACGCACTGGACTTAGGGCCAATTCAACCTCCAACCCTGAGAAGCTGGGTCTCCAGTCATTGCCAATGTTAAGAAATTCCTCTCTTGACTATTCCCGATCTGAAAATGTTATTAGCCTTCCTGGATTAAAGAGCTAGGCCATAGACACAGTCTCCACGTTGATGACAACAAAAAGCCAACAACCAACTTTCCCAGGTTCTTTTGTGATGAATGAAGCTCATAGGAGCAGGTAACCACTTAGAATGCTCTAGAAAGTTCTCAGGATAATATTCTAATAAGGCAGTAATTTAATGTCTGTCAGTTCAAAAGCCATTCTGAGTAGAAATGGAGGGTAAAGTTGAGGTGCCACAGACTCAGCAGCTTCTAAATTTTGTTCCAGGTTTTTTCAGGTCCAGCAATAGCCATTTGGAGAAAGGAGAGATAAGACGTTATTTGGTCTTCAAAAGTACACCTGAAATCATGCAAACTGTGGGACTGACACTGCCAATGCTGCTCTCCCTCACATAGATGTATAGAAAGCCCTGAGGACCATTTTCCTATGAAGTCAGCATTCTCTTTAGGAAGACCACCTGCTACTGCAGGGTGGTCTTAGTCCTGAGAGTCCAGAACTTTAATTCTGTTATTCATTCAACAAATAGTTGTCAAGAATTTATTATGGGCCAGACATCATCGTGAAGTCTGGGATGCAGCAATCGTTAAAGTAGGAAAAGTGACTGCCTTGTTGGCACTTATATCCTAGCTAGGAGGGGATGGGCAATTGACAAATACACAAGAATATAGACTATCAGATGGTGATTAGGTGCTACAGGAAAAACAAGGCAGATTCAGAAGGTCTGGCTCAGCCTGCAATCCCAGCACTTTGGAAGGCCGGGGCAAGTGGATTGCCTAAGTCCGTGGGTTCGAGACCAGCCCAGAAAACTTGGTGAGACCTCGTCTCTACTATAAATCAAAAAATTAGCCAGGTGTGGTAGTACGTGCCTGTAGTTCCAGCTCCTTGAAAGGCTGAGGTGAAAGGATTGCTGGAACCTAGCAGGTGGATGCTGGGGTAGCCGTGAGTGTGCCACTGCACTCTAGCCTGGCAACAGAGTGAGACTCCAACTCAAAAAAAAAAAAAAAAGGCACAGTCTTCACATTGATGACAACAAAAAGCCAACAACCAACTTTCCCAGGCTCTTTCATGATGAATGAAACTCCAGGAGCAGGCGACCATTTAGAATGATCTAGAAATTTCTCAGGATGATAGTCTAATAAGGCAGTAATTCAATGTCAGTTCAAAGGCCATTCTGAGTAGAAATGGAGGATAAAGTTGAGATGCCACAGACTCAGCAGCTTCTAAATTTTGTTCCAGGTTTTTTCAGGTCTAGATGGGGATGTGGGTCATGTAGGGTGATCAGGAATGTTCTCACCGGAGTGGTAGCATTTCAGGGAGACCTGAGCAGATGAAAGAGAAGCCGTGCAGAACTGTGGGGCAGAGTTTTTCCCGCAAAGGGATTAGAAACAGCCAAGGCCCCGAGGCAGGAGAAGGATTGGTGTGTTTGCAGAATAGCAAGGGGCCGGAGGGGCTAGAAGAGTGGCAGGTGGGAGAGTGCAAGGAGCTGAGACAGGGGAAACCAGGTCACCTATGACCTTGCATGACATTTTAAGGACTTTGGCTTTGATTCAGCACATGCGCCCAGGCCCAGTCAGAAGACAGAAGCCATACTGGTTATTTTAACAGAGTTCATTTAATACAAAAAGCTATTTACTAGGAATAAAGTATTAACCAGGTAACAGTAACTAGCAGGGTTAAAAGAGAACTCTGTGGTGTCTTCAAGATAACAATCGCAGGAAGCTTCCTCCTCTCCCAGGGCTGGCAGAACAAAGAGAAGGTGTTGGATTATTAAAATTTAGAAGCTTGGAAAAGGGCCCATGGGACTGGAACCCAGACCTCAAGAGGGAACAGTGGCAACCAGTGCTGGTGTCCCTGAAGAGGCACAAGGAGGTGGATTCTCGAACGTGGGAAAAATTGTAAAGTGGACTTAACCACTGCTACAGGAAGTAACTGTCACTGCCAGGGTGAAGCAGCGACACTGGGGTGCTCCTCACAGGAGCTGCAGACAGACAGGACACCCACAGAAAGTGAAATAAGAGAGGGCAAGACCCTTCTCCCTCCAGCACCCCTGCTGTCTGAGCTGAATAGGGAGCCCACCAGCAACACAGAACCATATATAGAGGATGCATTTGGAGTTGAGAGGCAATAACTTCACAACTGACGCCCGCTGAATGAGACAAGAAAGCACCAGAGGATTCTGAGTGAGGGAGTGACCAAAGCTGACTCACTCTGACGACTGTGTTGACAACAGGCAGGAGGAGGTCGGTAAAAGTGGAGGTGGCAAGCGATGATGAATTCTGGATGTAGGTGGTCCCACTGGAGTTACTGCTGACTTGCATGTGGGCTTTGAAAGAAGGAGAGGAGGCCAGCGAGACTCCCACACTTTGGCCTGAGTAACTGAATGGAGACAGATTTACTGAAGGAGCGAGGAGGCCGGGGAGGAAGAGGCTCATGAAGGCAGAGGGGGGTCTGACGTTCTGATCAGGGCAGGGCAGGGCAGGTTTGCGGTGCTGTTAGAAATCCAAGTGACAACGGTGGTTGGGGAGGGTCCAGGCCAGAGCTGTGAATCTGAGATTCACCCACCATATAGATGGATTTCTAAGCCTCACGACCAGATGAGATCACTTGTGTCATCTCAGCATGGCTCAACATACGCCATGACTAGGAATAAGATCCAGAAGCAGAACAATGTAGATTGTTCTACCAATACTGGATTTTCCCAGCCGGTTCTAAGCCTTGATTCCCTCATCTGTAATATGGGAATGAGAATAATCACACTGACTACTACATCGATCCCGGGTGAAGATTAAATGCAGTAGTGAAAGGAAAGCCGTGACACCAGTGCCTCATATGAATCCTAAAAAACTCGAGGCTGTTATCATTATGAAATTATCATTATATTGTTATTAGTCAAAGAGAGCCAGAGCCTAGCAAATCGTGCTCATATAACCCAAAAGCAAAGAGATCTGAATCTCACCAAAATGACAACCTGTTAATTACAGAAGACACAGTGGCAACTTATATGAAACAGATTTATAAACCATGACTTTGAATCAATGTGGCTTTCCTTTTATTAATACATGTATTCAGAGTATGCAAATGGTTTTTAATTGAGCCAACTCTCTAGGCCTGAACCTATAACAAGCCTGCCCTAGCTCTCAAGCTGCACAATGGGGTGACCATCCAGTTTGTCCTGTTCAGTGAGAACACAGAGGACATGGGAAGTTGAGAGGGAAGCTTGAGTAACTCCTGAGGTATATGAGGTCTGAGATGGGAGGACTGTGAATAACCAGCCAGGGCATGAGAGAAGATGTCAGACAGCCATCACAAATGAAAGGAGAAGGAAAAGACAGATCCGCTAAGGGGTTTGTAAACAACGTTATTAGCAAATCCTTTAAAATACCAAAGCTGAGTTTGCAGGGCAAGACCAAGATAGAAACAAAATCCTTGCCTCGGGACAAACTATTGAGACATCAGTATGTGCCTGTCGTGCATGAACCACAGATGAGTCAAGGATGAGCACAGCCCCCGATGGCTCCGAGACCCTGTGCGCTGTCACCACACGCTCTGGAGTCAGCTCGGGGAACACAGCCCTGTTGTCCATTAATCGTTCACCTCTCATTAAGCATTTTTCACATCAGGCAGGCGTTTCTTTCCAAGAGCTCAGTTGCAGGGTTTTATGAGTTCTCCTGGATTCCTGGCCTGAGGACTGATACCAGCTGCTTGCACAGGGCACTCCCTTCCTAGGGGGTAGGTCAACTCAGGAAACCAAACTGCAGATCACAGAGCTTAGAAAACACAGCCATGGCCAGGCAGTGGCTCATGACTGTAATTCAAGCACTTCGGGAGGCTGAGGCAGGAGGATTGCTTGAGCCCAGGAGTTCAAGACCAACCTGGGCAACAAAGCGAGACCCCATCTCTATAAAAAAATCAAAACCAAGCCGGGCTCGGTGGCTCAGCCTGTAATCCCGTGCTTTGGGAGGCTGAGGTGAGTGGATTGCCTGAGCCCGCAGGTTCGAGACCCACCTGGGCAACTTGGCGAGACCTCATCTCTACAATAAATCAAAAAATTAGCCGGGCGTGGTAGCGCACACCTGTAGTTCCAGCTACTCGGAAGGCTGAGGCAGAAGGATCGCCGGAGCCCAGCAGGTCGAGGCTGCGGTGGCTGGGAGCGGCCACTGCACTCCAGTCTGGGTGACGGAGTGAGACTCCAACTCAAAAAAAAAAAAAATCAAAAAAAAAAAAGCCATGGAGTAAAAGGGACTGAGTGTCCTCCCAGGCTGCTCCCCTTGAGTGTGGCAAACGCTCTCCTTTCAGAACCGAGTGTAAAGGAGAAGCCCCTCCACCCCAGCTCAGTGCAAGGGACCTCTTAGCAAAGACTGTCCATGGTCACCTCAGGTGGCATCAAAGCACTTCACATGGCCCTTCTCACAGAGCCTTCTCCCACACACATTCCCAGCACTTCTGCAATGTGAAAGACTCCACTGTCCCAAGACTATTCCAAGAGGCTGTCCCTGAATGCCAGGAGGGATCCAGCTACCGCGTGGATCCTCAACCCTGGCTGCGCTTTGCAGTCTGCAGGGGAGCCTTTGAAAGTGCCGATGTGCTGTCCAGGCTCCACCCCAGGCCAGCTGAATCAGAATCTCTGGGAATATGGTTCAGGCACCAGTATTTGTTTTAAAGTTCTTCAAGTGTTTTGACTGGACAGCTGTGTTTTAAAGCTCACAATTCTAGGCTATAAATTCCCTCCAGTATGCTAAAGCCATTGCTGACCCTCAGGATTGTTTTCCTAAGAATGTACCATACATGACAGTCACTGCAATTCCCTCCCTCCCTCCCTTCCTTCCCTGACAACAATGAACAGGACAGGTAGCATCACACGGTCTGAGTTCAGCATAATTGAAGCTAGGCCCATCTAACATACTTTCACTAAAATCTGAACCACCGCATGGCCCCTAAAAAAAATTCTAACAGAGCCAAGAATCTAGAAAAGGGTTCAAAGCTGATAAAAGACTTCAGGTGAGAGGAAAGCCAGTACTGCAAAAGCTGATAGGGAAAGACAAGGAAATGGCTTCCCTCTTGGGAGAATTCCCCTGTTGGACAGAATGTCTTGTCACGTTCTTTGTCAACTTCAGCCTCATTCAGCTCTTTTCCTAGGAATGGCCCAATGGTGACTACAAATGGAGGAGACAGATCTTGTGTGAATCCCGTTTCTGCTGATAGTTGGTTCAAAACAAAACACCAGAGGTGACCTCGTCACTGGATCCCTTTGGGAAATGATGCCAAGATTAAGAGCTTGAGTCTCCTTTCCCCACCCGCCACACAGTGAGTGTGGACATCTGAATGCCACGCGGGCGAAGATGAGTGGCTGGAATTTTAATCATCCTGGTTTCGACATCTGAACATGTCTCCACATACGCTTCCCAGCACTTGTGTGCTCTCCCCTCCCCCTCTTTTTTTATTCGCTCCTGAAAGCTTCTATTATCGATCACTGCATGAGGTAAATTTTCAAATCAGCGGTTGGGTTTTTCAGCTGCGTGACTCCTATTAAAGCCCAAAGGAGGCGGGTGGCCAACACCGATGCAGTCTCCAACTTTCCCTCTGCAGCCTCCTTCCTTAGTGTTCACTCGTTCATTTTCGTGGCGAATGTTGAGGCTGGGTTTTAACAAATCCTTCGCTAAGGATCTGTCTACCTGTTACAGAGGGCCCAAGGGAACAGGGAAATGAGACGCTGACCTAAAAGAGAGTGAAAGGCAGGAGAGTGGGTTTGGAGAACATTTTTCTTAGGCATTTTAGCACATCTTCTAGCTGGCTCTATTCAGGAGAATCCAGGTATGTTGAAATGGGGCGTCTGGTTCTCTCTCCATCATTTTTACTTCCTTTTTGCCAATCATCACTGCATCCTTAAAAGATGCCTGCGAGCCTGGTGAGGCCATCCCTCCGTAAAAGTCCTCACCCCCACATCCCAGTAGCTCTAAAGCCCTCTGGCTTGGCCTGTCTGTCCACTTTGAAAGCACCAGCATGCTGACCTCCACTCTGGTCTCTTGACTTCTCATTTCATCTAGCTATTTGGACAAAATGTTCATTTGCCCTGTGCCTTTGGTGTCTGCCCCCACTTTGCTGCCTTTTATATGATGTCTATAGGTAAGCAGGACCCCACAGTCCCTTGGAGATTTGATGATCTGGACACAAACACCCAATTCTAGGCCTCTGAGTGTCCAGAGTCTTCCCTGTTATTTCAGCCGACTACAGGGATTTACTCTCCCCCGTTGCCCTCTGCTTCTGGGCTCCATACCTTCACACATGGTTTCCAGGGTGAGTCCTGTTGCCCCTCCTCCCCCATATTCAACACCGCTGCCACAAAATCACTAACAAGCACCACAAAGAGGGGGGCAAGAGGAAAGATGTACATCATGCTCAAGCTGAGAATCCATGATACGTATTCCAAAATGTCTCCAGCCATTCCGTGATCAGGAGGTTCTCTCTTCGCCCCTTCCAACCCTGCACCCAGCCTCTTTGCCCCTGCAGGATGTTCCCCCCGAAAGCCTGATCTTATTTCCTTCATTGTGTGGAGCAGTTCAGCTCAGACTTGTGGCCACACCTGCCCAGCTCAAAGGACTCCTCCTTATCACAGAGCACAGCCTTTCTCCAAGGAAAGGGTTCACCTGGAGCAAGTCGTCCTTCAAAGGTCACCATCATCAACAGTGTCCTGCCTCCATCCACTCATCTGGTGCTGGCCAGAGGCTTCTGACAAGTCAGGGCATGAAAATTCTGCCTAAGATGGAATCTGTACATGTGTCGTAACCCGTCAAGGCCAATCTGATCTCTCAGATGTTGGATCATCATGGAAGAGTCAGTCCCAGCCAGCAGCAGCAGATGAAGCAGCAAGGACAGCAGCATGTCGGCCGCAAGACATCAAAAGAAGAGGCAGGGAGCAGAAGCCAGAAGGTCTAGAAGGCATGAGGAAGCAACAGTCCTGAGGCTGGAAGCAGGAGATGGGAAAAACAGCAACAAAGTGGCAGCAAAGGCAGGGAAGAGACCACTCGGGGTGATCTGGAATGAAAGGAGTTTCCGCTTTCCCACTATGCCTTAGCTACTCGGCTGCAGGCGGGGGGTCTGTGCGGACCTACCTCCCTGTGCCTGCAGGACCTCCCGACGGCCTCTAGTCCTGAGTCCTTCTCGGCTCCTTGGACCTCAAGCAGTGGGCTCAGGGGCCCTGCTCTATGCAGACTTTGCCTGCCTGTTTCAGAGGCCTCCACCACCCCCTTACTCTCTGGGGTAGAGACCTGGTTTGCTCAGGTTCACGTCTCCATATTCACATAGTATAGTCAACGCCCGGAGCTTTATTTCTTTCCAGCCAAGTCCTCTACCTAAGGCTTGGGCCTAGCCACTCATAATTCCCCATAGATTTTAGGTAGAGGCAAACACTGTAGAAGAAATAGATGCCCAGATACAAGATTTTCAACTTACTCCCTTCAGGATGACAAACAGGCACAGTGCGGACTCGACAGACAACGGCCTGGGCCCACGGGAAGAGGGTTGAACAAGGCTTTCCTATCAAAACGAAAGCTGTCATTTGATCTCATGGAAGTAGAGAGTAGAATGGTGGTGACCCGAGCCTGGGAAAGATAGCAGAGAGGGAGTGAAAAGTTGGCTAATGGGTATAATCATATAGTTAGAAGGAATAAGTTCTAGTGTTCAATCGCACAGTGGGGTGACTATAGTTAACAATAATTTGCTCTATGTTTCAAAATAGCTAGAAGAGAATATTTGAAATATTCCTGACACAAAGTAATGATAAATGTTTGAGTTGAGAGATATGCTAAATATGCCGATTTGATCATTACACATTGTAGGCAGATATCAAAGATATACCATAAATACAATAATTGCATATCAATTTTTGAAAAAATGTTAGAGCTGTGATTCTCACCCTCATGCACCTGGGCAGCCATTCTATCCTTGCAGTTGCAAAGTGGAGAGTAAGAAACTATCGGGTTCTCCTGTGTTCAGATAAAACTTAGAATGGTCATGCTTGAAAGTCCTCCAGTTAAATACAAATTGCCCAGTTAGAAGAAGAGTATCAGCAGCAGCAGCAGTGGCATCATCATCTCACTTGAGTTTCAGTCTCAGAAACCTAATTATTGCAGCAGGATTAAAGTCCACAAGACCCCATATTCCACATTCCACTGCCACCTTCTTTCCCTACTTACTATTAATTAAAGAGGTTCAGTAGGTCATTCGCCAGTGGAAATCAACCATAACCTCTGAAGGAAGACCTGAGTAGTGGAGGCATGACCTCCCACAGCAGACCTGTGTCTCATCACACGGCAAACAACCCCAGATGATATTCACACCAATATGGCCCCATAGACATGCCCTTGGACCAAGTGAATACCTGCCCTTTCTCTCCCACTCATGAAAGTATATGATAATACAAGAATCTAAGAACAGCATTATTATAGGAGCTCAGTCTAAAACATTGTAACCTATCAACAAAGTATTCAAAATTGTTATACTTTAACTATTATTAGCTAACAAATTTCTTTCCATATCTAGTGTAGACAGCATGGCTGAGAATGACAACCTAGAATGCTTACCACTCAAACTGTTGACATCTGACAACTGAGCAAAAAGGATAAATGTTAGCCCCTTCATAGAAGAGTCAAGTACTTTAGAGAAAACCAAGACACCCCTCTCTTTCTCAGAACATATTTACCCAAATCCCACACTCTCCAGTGACAATAACAAGTGTATGATTATAAACAAAGGTTCTATCACTCTCTAAGCAAAAGAAATAGGATAAAACATGGCAGCTTTATCATCACTATGGATGATTTTTATTTTTTTCTTTATAGTTTTGTATACCTTCTAATTCCCTAGAAATGAATATCCATTACATTTTTAATGGGATATTGTTCAAAATGTTATTTAAAAAAGGAAATACTTTCAACAAAAATGGAAAAAGTTTTGTGATTTGAGGACATTCTAGAAGACTGGCTGACTCTAAGACTCATGCAAGAACATACCTGTGGCAATGAGGGAAAGGACATTTTTAAAAGACCTACAAAGGGAGAAAAATGTAAATTGTTATCATTTTGTTACTAAAAGATGTGACAGGTATTGTAGAAAAATTACTCTCTCAACAAACAACGAAAGACATCTCTTTCTGAGTAACTAAAATCTGAGGCCACTAGGATCTGTTCAAGTCATCCATCAGATAAGCTCTTATAAGTGCAAGACACCAATCTCTAGAAAAAGCTTGTCCCAGAATTGGAAACAAAAAGCTATTTGGTCACTGAGAAAATAAGGGTCTCCTCAATTCTGGGCTTGAGCTATTTCTTTCCAATTGTCTGGGCAGCAATCGATTCAAGTCTAGTGGGTTAAGATGCTGAAAGTCTACAGGACCATTGGGTAGCATTTCCATGTGACTCACACACATTTCTAGTGCTAGAAGGTGTGAGCGCCTTGAGGTTGGGTGGCAGCCAAGATAGAAGGGTAGGATGTCACAAAAGAAGAGGGATCTGGGGGCTAGTCACATGCAGGAAGAAGACCAAGAAGCAAGAGAAAGAAAAAGAAAAAGGAGGTGGAAATGAATTAAAACAAAGCCAGGGAAATCTAGCATTCTCCCTCATTGCCCTAACACTGGGAAGATGATCAAAATGGGTCCTTCCAACTCATCAGGAGTGAGGGCAATAATTCACCAAAGTTAAAGGGCAAGGGCGGGTCCTCTCTGTGACCCAGACTTTGCAATGAAAACATATCAAGGGAACTTGGGCAGGCAGCCTATGCAGACGTTTGTGCAACACAGCTGGGGGAAGCCTCCACAACCTTTTCCAGTCTTAGTCCTGTCAAATGACAAATGTCTCTTTTATGTAAGGATCAAACAGTGTCGGAGGCAGTAACATAAGCAAAAACTTCAGTGACATTGATTTTGCATGTTAGTAGAGTTGCTTCTAAAGAGGAACTCCCATGACTGCCAGAGAGTTTCTTAACCCGAAAACTGCAATTGTGCAGCTCACTTAACAACCAAATATAGGCCAACAGGAACAAATTCATCCAGCCTTTCTGACAGTGTCACGTTGACACTTCAATTACCTGATAGCTGCAGCAATGTTTTCCTAGCTGAGCAAGAAAACTTTAAAAAAGCTTAGCCTTTTTCCTCTTTAGCTTCTGCTAACCTTCTGCTTCTGCTTTCACGGCTTAGTCTCCATAGCAAAGTTATTATCAACACTTGAATAGCATTCAAAAAAAGCATCCCGGATCTGAATTCAAATTCTGACTCTACCATTTTTAAGCAGTATGACCTTGGGCCAATTACCTAGCCTCTCTGAACTTCAGTTTCCTTATCTGTAAAACAGAATTTACTATGAAAAACTGAATAATATAAGAACTGTTTGAAACACAGACATGCTATGATGATTGCCGTCAAGCCCATAACAAGTAAATAAGGACTCAGCTTACTCTAAGCTTAATGTGAAAAGTACACTTTCTCTCACCTAAAATACTTGCTATCTCTGGAATACAATTATAAATAACCAACCTATCTTCAGATTTATGTACAAATATTCTGCTCCAATTATACGGAAAAATTCCTAGGGAAAATTAGTATTTAATATGGTGGCATCATCCTCCCAATATGAACAAAAACCAATACTCAAATTTTGTACATACAAGAAATCATTACAGGTGATTAACATGGTAGTATTAACAACGAAGAAAAATATGCTGTGGTCAACATCCCAGATTTACACATAAGTTTTGTTTTTGTTTTTCCTAGTCTAAAGATGGCAGCAGAGAATATAGCAAAAATCTCTGGACTCTATTTTATACAGATTTCTACTAGAGCAACTGGAGTCCCTTTACTGCATCAGTTTGTTTATGCCTTACTAGAATAAAAGTTCCTTTGGGTGAGACCTACTTCTCAGTCATCTCTGTATACCTAATGTCACATGGTAGACCAGGATGGATGGGTGGATGGTCAGTCCACCTACACTGGCAGGCAAAGTAAGATACAATCTTAAAAATAACACTATTTTATAAGTTTATTTATGCTTGTATCAGTTAAGATTAGAGTCTGCTGTAACCATCGAAACTCTAATAAGATGGCTTAATCACAATAGATAAGTATTTTTCTCTCACATGCAAATCTAGAGGTTGTCTGTCCACAGCTCCATAGTGCCAGGGACTCATGTGCCTTGCATCTTACTGTTCTATTGTGTGGGGCCTTCTTGCCCAAGCTTACATCTTGATCCAAATGGTGCTGATGCTCCAATTCTTACAGTCACACTCCAAGGAGCAGGAAGGTGGAGAACTGTATACATGGGTATTAGGTAGCAAGATGGGTAGACTTTGTCCAAGAATGATTTTCCTTCTCAATAACCATTTCTCCCCCTTTTCGATAACAGAACTTCAATTTTTAGTTCAGTGTATTGACATCCATAATAAAGTCTATATTTCTCAGTCACCCTTGCAGCTTAATGTGGCCACATGACTAAGTTCTGGACAATACAACATAAGCAGAAATATTGTGTGGAATTTCTAGGAACTGCTTAGATATGATAACTGAAGCTCTAACAGGTATCTTGGACCATAAAGACAAAAGCTACAACCTAATTATGACAGACTAATGAGCTGGAAGGAAACTGAGTATCTGAAAACCTCACAGAGGAACCACACCAGCCCTGGACTGGAACTCTGAACTTTTTTTTATGTGAGAGACAAATTAATTTTTATCTTGTTTCATGACCCTTAGATAAAGTCATTTCTGTGTCTAATACAATTGAATTCAATCCTAATCAGCATAGTACTGAAGTGATCTTTCTTCTACCTACCAGCTACTAGCAGCATTCTCTTTCATCAACAATGGCCATCATTGAATCTTCTTTCTTTGTCTTAACCTTTCTCACAGGGAGTAGCAAATAAAGGACACACAGCCCATAACTTTTATTTTTGCAAACTATGAAAATTTTATAACAAAAGGAAATAAAACATGAACCATCAACAATTCTCTGAACAGCTATTGTGAGGTAAAAAAAAAAAATTTAAAAAATTCACCTCCAAAATCACAGAGGCATTTCTGTCACTACATAACTTCTATGGTCATGTTCTCAGTGTGTGCTTGAAAAGGAAAAGAATGTGTCTTTAGACAAATGGCTCTTAATTAACTTACGTACTTGAAAAATAAACTCAGCAGGAAAAAAATACAATTATTGTTCTATAGTAAAGAGGCAGATGAAGACAAAGACATTTTGCCCTAAGTACAGACTCTGCAACTCACTTTTTCAAGAACACTATTCCATTTTACTCCTTATAAGCCCCTAGAATAGAAGTTCAAGGCACGTACAAAACAACTTTATAAGTAAGCTGGTACCAACACACTCATGCATACTAAAAGTATTTTCCAGGCTGACAGTTGTCTTCTCTATGATTCTATTGAAGTTATGCCTACACCAGAAATCTCAATTCTTATTTTATTTATTATGGAATTCAGTGTACCCCCAAGTATAAAATAAAGGGTTTTTAAATTGACACCATAGGCAGATCAAGATCAGTAGATTTTATGAAGATGGTGAGCTGGTAGCTCCTTTAAACCTTTCTGTAAGGTATTCTCCACCCTCCAATGTTTACTACATGTCCTGTGGTGGTGGAGGAGAGAGACTGACAGACCTAGAGTTTATTTCAAAGTCCCAGATTCTTGTCTTAACTCCATTTCTACCATATGGTATCTTAATCTCTCCAGCTCTCTTTGCTGTTAAGAAACAATAATAACAACTTTAATTTTGATGACATTCAGCAATATTTTGAAAGCAGTTTATGATAGTAAAGACTAGCATACAAGTAGTATCTGTATGTTTGTATAATTGGTGGTGTTTGGATTGAAGCAGTAAAAACTAAGCTGTGCTACCTCAAGAGTATGTGTGTGTGTGTGTGTGTGTGTGTGTGTGTGTGTGTGTGTGTGTATTTAATGTATACAGAATGTTTTGGAAGAAAATAAAATGAACTATTAAAATAATGATGACCCTTTTGGGTGTAGTATTTATGTTTCCCCTCTTTATATGCTTTAGGTGGTAACCATACAAAACTTTTAAATCTAAGAAACAATATATAACTTCACTGAGGTTTTTTTCCATGATGAAATGGCAGAAGGCCGAAGGTAAGGAATTGGGAAGAAGCAGAATTTTTTTTTTAGCAATAATGTGTCCCTCTATAGTCCTAAAGGTCCTCACCCTGGTGACCCGTATAGGTCCTACTTCCAGTGAATGTTAGTGCTAGCTTATCTCTAGCAATAAAGCATCAAGATTTAGAAAACAGAAATACTTACATTGCTTGAAGAAGCCCCTCGATATTCAGTGCTGGATGCCTCTGGCATTAGGAGCCAGTACTGGGTTTACCCAGAACACTGCACCCAGGGGTATAAGGACACTATCTTTTTATTCAAGTGGCATCCTCATCCTCACTATACCCATCAGGCAAAAAGTGTAAGCCTTCCACAGTTGTTTTATTGGCTGATATTTCCCCCCTTCCTCCTCTTTCTTCTTCTTCCTTTTCCTCTTCTTCTTTTCCTCATTTTTATTCTTATTCTTCTTGTTTTTTGAGGTAATCTATTTAAAAGTTTCACCATCTGTTACACTTAGACCTAAGGACCACCCCACCACCACCACCACCAAAAAAATCTGGAAGTGATACACTGAACAGGCATTAGGCCTCCGAATACCTAATTATCAAGAACTCCCTTGCCCTCATTCTCCCACAAATTAAGGAGAGAATAGTTTATCTTCTTACAAAATAAATTACCCCACTCTATTCACTGGACTCCCTAGGTTTTCATCATGATTGTTTTGTCGCCGCTTATTGGCTCTAGATCCCCGAGGATAGGCACAGAGTCCTACCACTACCCTAACGATTGCCACCACCTTGATCTGTATGACAGGCTCCATCGAATGTCATCCAGGAGGCCAGTCAGGAGGAAATGGGCCAGGCAAACAGATGCTCAAATCGTGAGCTGCTTTGGCAAACAGTACATCAATTCCCCCAAAACTTAAAAATACAATTACCATATGATCCAACAATCCCCCTTCCAGGTATGCACCCAAAAGATTGGAAAGCTGTATCTCGAAGAGACATTTGCCATGTTCACAGAAGCATTATCCACAATAGCCAAAAGGTAAAAGCCACCCAGGCATTTATGGATGAATGAATGAGCGAAATGTGGTACACGCATGCCATGGAATGTCATTCAGCCTTAAAAAGGAAGAGGATTCTGACACATGCGACAACGTGAATGAACCTCGAGGACATTACGCTAAGTGAAATAATTTAGTCACAAAAAGACAAACGCTGCATGATTTTACCTTTTGGCTATTGTGGTACCCAGAGTGGTGAAATTCATAGAGACGAGAGTAGAATAGTGGTTATCAGGGGACAGGGGGAAGAAGAAGTTGTTGTCCAACGGGTATAGTTTCCGTTGTGTGATATGAAGAGAGCTCTGGAGATGGACGGTGGTGATGGTGGCACAACTATCTGAATGTACTTGATGCTGCAGAACTGCACACATAAAATGGTTAAAATGGTCAATTTTAAGTTATGTTTATCTCACCACAGTTTTTTTAAAGGATGCCAGAATCTTATGTGTCCTTCCCTGAAGTCAAGAGCATCACACAGCCAGCCGGCCTGGGTCCTCTAAGGTTCAGCCTCAGGAGAACAACCCAGGCCACACTCAAACCCCATCATGAGAAAATCCCTTCCGGCCGATGGGAACATTTCCATCCATAAACTTCTATAGCCACATAATTAAGAACTAAATCTCAGTCCCAATCATGTTGTAGAGTAGTTTTAGATGTAACAGGCGCCCACATAGGTAGAACTTTAATAAGCTTCCAGCTGCAGTAATGTTCTGTTCCTTAATCTGGCTAGATGGTTACATGAGTGTGTTCACTTGGTAATAATTCAGAGAGCTGTACACTTAGGATTTGTACACTTTTCAGCCCAGCCCTGCTTTGTTATTTCTTTCGTTATTCATGCAATCCTTGGCCTCTCACAAGATGATAAATTCTCAAAGGCCTTCTAGAGCCTAACAGGCTGCTAGGCTTCTATTAGGAGCATGATCTATGCCTCGACGTCATTGAAATTTAGAGATCCAGAGTGTGTTCGAGGGAAGAAGTTAGGGCACAGAGCGGTGGGATAGTTTCCCAATGTCCTTCTGCATCAGGGAAACAAAAGCACCCCGACCCCAAAGCTGCAGGTTGGTAATGCAGCTAAGGCAGTCAGCACAGGCTTATGGAGGCAGCTCAACTGTGCTGGTGATCATCTGTACTATGGGAAAGTCACCATTTTGATTTAAAAAAGATATCCACATGCACACACACACATACTTCCCAAAAGCTTGACACCAGCTTTACCATGAGGAGAATTAACGTGATGGGGTAAAAGTGCCTACTTTGAGAGGTAGCTCAAACCAAAATAGACTTGTAGATGGCAAACTCCTCTGAACCCTGAAATAAGTCTGTGATACCCAATCCTCAAGAAAACCAGAGCTGGAGCCAGAGCTCCAAGGTCCTCGAAATGCTGATGCCTACCGTTTACTCCAAGAAACACAGGGGCTGGCCCTGAAGCAGAAGGGCTAGAGCAAAGCACCCCCAAAGGGGGTGTGATGGAGTTCCCAAAACCTCAGGTAGTAGGGGGTCAACTTGACCTCCAGCTGAAGAAGTCCTTTGAACCCTTAGACACTATGCTTTAGTGCAATCTGGTGTGCTTGGGGGGTGGGGTTGTTTCCATTTCAGGTGTTTCCACGTGTGCCAGAGAGGAGAGTCGTGCCTGGCAGCCCTGGGCAGCAATATCGAGAACACAGGCCTGGCTCTGGGAGAAGCCAAGACCCTCCCCTCCTCTTCCATGGTGCATCTGTACATGGGCGGAGACGGAGGTGGGGGATCAAAGGATGCAGGAGAGGGACTTGGTGCCAGGGAGATGACTACGGTCTGACGCTAACACCACGCATATGGGACTCATGAGACAAACAGTGCTGGGGCGGAACGGCGCTCTAGACATGGCATAGGGAAGCCTCCCAGCCCCCAGCTCAGCATCTAGGCCCATTCAGGATGGAAGGTAAACCAAGATTCCCTCAGTTCTCATTTTTCTTTCTCTTCTGGGTTTTGACAAATCAAACAGACTTCTAAAGGAGAAGCATGGGAAGGAGGGAGGAGGCCTCCTTCCCCGGGCAGATTTATGGCATTCAGGATGCAGCTTGCATCTGTCAGGCCAAAATGGTTAGGGTGGGCTAATAGGGTAGAATTACAGCTTCCTATAATAGGGAAAGTTAAATAGACAAGCTCTCCTACCCCGAGGAGCACGAAGCAGAGGTCAGTGCTACTGGCTTTGAACATGAATGGCCCCTTCCCCTTCGTTCCCTTTCACATGTGGCCCGGCAACAGTAGCAGACAGATGCGACACAAAGCCAGACACACCTGATTAACCATGAATACAACAGCTGTCGCTTCCCCACTGCTGCTGCTACCCAAACCCTGGTTCTTTCCGCTTAGTTTTTCCCCTTTCTTTCAGCAAGCGTGAGGAAATTAAACCTACCATTAAAACCCAAGTTAGTGGGAGGGTGTCAGCAGCCGGGCCTTTGTTTCTCTGCTCACAGACATGTAATAGGTACCTTCTGAGTTGTCCTTTTATCTGAAGAAGAGTTGTGACCTACTGCTGAGCGCTGGGTCAGCTCAAAACCTGAGCCCCGGAGAAAGGCCAGCGGAGGGCGGGGCAAGATGGAGCTGACCCCAATGGGAAGGAAAGAGTGGACTGCCAGCAGCTTGTTTCTGGGACACCTGAGAGTTTGTCTCCCTCCTCTCTCCTCCTTTTCATTGGCTTGTCTCCATCCAGCTAGAACTCCCTGCTGCTAAAAACATCCACCCTTAAGACAGATTCACAATCCTGAATTTACCAAGAGCCAGTGAAACTCAATGTAGCATTGTCTCTCTGTGACTTGCTTATTTCAACCTGTTTAGAGCTGGCCTTAACAAAGGAGGCTCAGGGCAGGTCATCTTTGGTTTTGATTTTGTTTTATCTCTCCTAGGTAGGCGAATCCTTGAGTTTAAGTGATCTTCCCGTCAGATACAGGAGGGAATCTAAGCATTGAATTGCCAGTGATTTCTAATAACATGAATAAAATGTAGTGTGATTATGTGAACTTTCAGAAATCCACAGTATGGTGATTACTGCCCAGATTGTGAATCTTGATTTTTCTTCGAGGGTTCTGTTTATTTTGTTGGGCAAACTTGAATTAATCATTTGACCTCTGTAAGCCTGAATTTTTACTTCTTAAACCAGCTTTCTCTTTTGTCAAAAAGTCCCTGAGGTAGTTACAAAGAGAGACTAATAAAAATGACCAAAAATCACTCTGCAAACACTAAAACTTACAATGGTATGATAACTGGGTAACTTAATCTCACAAAAATTCGACAAACATTTCTTATTTCCTCACACAAGTAGGAAAATAATGGAATGATTCAAGCTGCCACCTGAAGTCTCACAGTCTCTAATGAGGGCTCAGGTCCACTGCACACTTCTGCCTTCTCCTAAGAACTCGTGGAGACAGCCAGCTCGAGATAATCAGGAAGAGGAAGTGCAATGGAATGCCAATGCCTCGGGCAGTTGGTATCCTAGCAGAGGAGTCTCGAGAGCCACATTGACACAGGGCCCTGGAACTTGTTCTAGAACACACTGTAATCCCCTCATGGTTGGCAACTTTAGGCTCATCTCCCCTTCCATTGAAGAACAGTCGTATCTACCATCAAATCATCCAAGGGGTCCCACCTCGGAGCGGTGTGAAAAGACCCTGTTCACTTTGCTGTCAAAACCATCTCGCAACTCTTCTGCCGGTATCCAAACACTTCTTTCTCTTGCTTCCCCGAGCTCACGGTTTCAGCAGAGCAAGCCTGTCTGTTTTGAATTCTTAACTTTTCACACATGGCAAACGAGTGGAACTTCTGAGCGCTGCGATCATCTGGCTGATGAGCAAGCTGTTTTCCATTTCTGGCAACAAATACTTCTGGCTTATCGTGACAGGATGAAAAGGGATGAAAATACACTCTGGTTGGATATTGTTGATAACATTTGTCATCTTTGCAGCTAAAAAAAGCTATCTTAAATTTTTTCCTTTGGTATTGCAGAAAATGGCAAAAGAATCGACACCACTGTTAAGATGCCAATTAAATTGCATTCCTAATTGAAGTGGGTTAGTGTGATCTTTTCCAGAACAAACACAACGTCACATCATGAGATAGAGTGAGGACTGGACCAAGGGGCAGGACCTCTGGGGCCTGGCCCTGGGGGCTCCAACTGGTGGATATGGTGCCTTTTAAAGGCTCGCTTCATGTGTCTGAACCTGCCTCCCTCTGGATTAGTTTGTAGGGCTGCCATAACAAATACCATAAACTGGGTGGCTTAAACAACAAATTATTTCCTCACCATGCTGGAGGCTAGACGTCTGAGAGTTGTCAGCAGGGTTGGTTTCTTCGGAGGCCTCTCCCCTTGGCTTGTAAAAGGTCATTTTTTTTTTCATGTCTTCTATGGTCTTCCCTCTGTGAGTGTATCCATATCCTAATCTCCCCCTCTTATAAAGACTCCAGCCAGATTGGATTAGGGCCCACTCTCCTGACTTCATTTTAACTTAATTTCCCTTGAAGGACCCTATCTCCAAGGGCAGTCACATTCTAAGGTACTTGGGGTTAGGACTTCAACATTTGAAGAAGGGGCAGAGAGACATAATTCAACCCATTACACCTTCTGAGGGGCTCCTTCAACTGAATACACTCCAATCTGTCTCAGCTCAAAGACACTCTGAACCTATGGCCTGGACCCACAAACGATGATGTGAGAGGACTGCTCACACGGCATGCATCACAACCAAACATGAAGGAAGTAGAATGGATGGTCATGTCATTCAAAATCAGTCTCTCTTCAGGGAAGTCAGTCTCATGGATCCCAGTGACCGTGAAAATCATGATGGCACTCTTCACAAGAGTCAGAAAGACTGAGAAACAAGATTGCTTCTGTTCTAAGTTAAAGTGGTTTGTGACTGCACTCTCACCCCACTGACCATGCCCATTCATTAAAGCCCTTAACAAAAGGGTTCTTCCCCCCTAACATTTAGAAATTGCAATGAGCAAAGGAATGAATCATCATAGAAGCAAAGCGCTCTTCCTACGACCCTTTTACTTGAGCAATAAATGTTGCTTCCTGAAAGAGCAGAAAGAGAGAAGAGTGGTAGATGACTAACAGAGGTGACTGAGCTGATGCAAAAACATGAGGACAGCATGAACTTTAGAAACAGGCAAGGTTAAACGCTGCAACGGGGGCGGGTGAGCACACTCCCTCAGGAAATAAGGCCCGGGGAGAGCTAGGAATCAAAGGCTCCCCCCAAAAGACATGAGTATGTAATTTACTTAACAGTTCCACCAACGTGCACCAGTGGGTTAAGTATGATGGTTCTAAATACCCAGTGACTCATATTTACAAAGGAACAGTGTGGCTTCATTCTAAGTGACAATGTCTTATTAATCATCTCTCTGTACTGCCTGATGGCAGCACTGCGAGTCACCAGGGTTCTGTCTTGGAGAAGCACTGTTTAGTCATGAGCTATGTGCTGGCGGTGCCTGGAAAGCAAGGGGAAGGCCAGCAGCTCACGACTACGTGGCTCCATGCAGCTCTGCGTGATGACGTGTTATGGGTTGAGCTGTGTCCCCACAGAAGTTCTGTTCACTTCCGTATCCCCAAAACCTTAGAGCGTGACCTTATTTGAAAAGAGGGTCATTGCAAATGCAATCAGTTCAGATGAGGTCATACTGGAGTAGGACCCTTAATCCAATATGACTGCTGGCCATATAAGAAGAGGAAAATTCAGACACACATGAAGAATGCCATGTGACAACAGAGGAAGAGATTGGAATACTGCATCTATAATTCAATGATTGCCAGCAAACAATAGAAGCCAGAAGGGGCAATAAAAGACAGTCCCCTACAGGTTTCAGAGGGAGCATGACCCTGCTGACACCTTGATTTTGAACCTCAAGCCTCCAGAAGTGAGAAAATAAATATCTGTTGTTTTAAGGCACCTAGTTTGTGTTGCTTTGTAAAGGTAGCCTTAGCAAAAGAATATAGCACATTAAGCTCATGGTGAACCCAAAGCGCTTCACAGCACATGTTCTCCAGTTCCGTGACTTCTAAAATAATACTCTTCACAGGTCTCCACTTTCAGAAACTTGACCTTTTTTCAACTTTTAAAAGTGATATGAGACCTTTATTGGTCTTCCACCCTCTCACCTCAACATGATGCACAAAGGCTGCAGAGCAGAGCTGGAAACTAGCCATCTACCTGTTTTCCATGGTGACTTCCTCCGTAATCTCAGCTTATCACTGACCAGCATGACCCTGGGCAAGTCTCTAGGCCTCCATCTCTTCATCTATGAAATGAGAGACTTGAACTAAAGCAATCTGAGTCTGAAGCATTGGAGACCATGACTCCTCTTTTTCTTCCCTGTTATTTTAGAACCCAAGATGATGATTAGGAAAAGGAACAAAACCATGCTAAGTTTCCTTCTCCCTTGTGCTATTCCTAAGATCTTGTTATAAAAATCAAATGAGAAATATTTGTGAAATAAACAGTTTAAAAAGTAGCAAGAAAAAAGAGAAAGGGAATTAATTCAAATAGCATGCTTCCTCACTCCTCTGCCTATCTTTGAGTCTCTGCCAGAACCCAAGTGATAGTAGCGGGTCCCTTGCTATAAAAAGCTCTGAATAAAGAGACTTTGCTTGTTCTCTTTCATTGGTCTTCATTATTTCCACACTACTAAATGCAAGTAAATACGCCAGACTGTCAGAGGGTAAGGGGAAATACAAGGAGGTAAGACATGGTCCTTATCCCTAATAAACTTACAATCTTTGGGATTTGAGATGACATGCACCAGGAACAAAAACAACCACCACAATAACCAAGCAAATAATAAAGCCATTCAGGAACAACAAGTCTCAAATGCAAGATCTAGGCAATGGGTATAGAAATTTGGAAGAAAGAGATGATTTTTGGCTGGGGAAGGCAGATATGAACTTAATTTCAGTACACAGAAGGGAATTATTCTAGTAACTATTGGGTTACTAATAGTTCACAGTTACTCAAACTTAAAAGTTTGTGGGACTAGGAAGGAGGCTTGGCAGGAAATTTGTTTGTTCTCTGACTACTTTGTCACCTAAAGAACAGATTTATTGGGAAGGCCCCTTCTTACCCTTCATAAGTCCCATGTGAGTCAGGACCTTCTCTGCGTCATCACACTGGACACCCTTGTTCAGTTAGTCTCTTAGTTTAGATCACCTATGTGCTCATTCCAAACTCCCTCTCCCAAATTGTTGGCTACCCACCAAGAGTAGATCTTTATCCACAACAGGCAGCTGTTAAAGTTGAATTTTCCCAGAGGAACCTTCCCTGATGTGGAGGTTTCAGGGTACTCAATAAAAGACCCCTCTTCTTTGCCCAAGTTCTGAACAATTAAGAAGCCTAGGAATCAGACGGGGAGGGAAATATCACTATTTTTTTAAGTTGACAAAATCTTTGTTGGAGGGTATGACTTCACACTTTGGACTTTTTATATAGTACCACTGAACAAAAGTCACTCAGCCAGTACCAGGTAGAGCTGGCAGACAGAAAACTTTGCCACATAGGGGTCTGCCCCTTAAAACTAAGGTTTGGAGGAGCAGAGAATGTTTACTTTCTCTAGGCTATTCCCAAACAGAGAGGAAAAGTTCAGGAACTCACATCCAATTGCTTCTTCCAGACTGAAATGTTTCTTCTCCCCCAGGAAGTGAAGAAGAGGATGGAGAGAGCCCAGCGGGTTTACTCAACAGAAACACGGGCATAACTGTTCTTATCTATCACCTACAACAGGTGAATTCTCTGCAGGGTTGAAGTCCCATATACACATGAGCACACATATACAAAGCCACCAAAGCTGTGCTCATGCTTTGTAGTTCTGGGATTCGTGACAACTTTTAAGTCTGAGGGGAGTGAATGCACTCATAAAGAATATTTCCCCAATGGGGCATTGCCCTCACCATGGACTAGTGCCAGATGCACAGACCCAGGAGTCAAGAGTCCTGAATTATTGTCCTAGTACTGACTTTAAGAAGCTCTATCATTATCCAAGATCACATACCTTCCATGTGCTGTGTCTCATTATGTCCTGGAAAATAGAGCACTTGTCCTGCCGTGTGTGCAGAATGAGAGATAAAATGGAAAAGGGCCCTGAATAGCTCAGCTCGCTTCACAGAGGGACTAAGGTAGTTCCATGTTAGGAGAACATATTAATGTTTTCCTTGAAAAATGGAGCAGAACTTGGAGCAGGCTTCTGTCACGACTCAATGTTTTCAGCACCAGAGAATTCTTCCAAGAGTAAACTCCAAGAAAAGAAAGAGACGGTCTCCCTAACCTGTGAGCTTGAGGCTTGGGTGTTACTGACTCAACTTGGAGAGCACATAGCTTGGGGCTTAATAACACATTTGTGATTAATTACACTGATAACTCTGAAATCTGGGACAAATTCCCTTTTTCCCTCAGGGAAGCTTTACTTGAATCATTCCTTAGGAGCAAGAAAACTAAACACCCCTATTCCCAGAGTTACTCTTCAAAGAATGGTATAAATTGACAAGACATCCAACTACTTCCTCTGCAGTTTCTGGAAGAAGAATAAGCCCTACTGGTGGATTAGTCCTTGGCCATCATTTCTTTGTAACTGCCTAGGCAATAAATTGGTCTTAGACCTAGTTGGGAAAACTGCTAGAAGAAAGAGAAGGAAAGGAGAAAGAAGGGGTAAAGAAGGAGAGCATAAAGGAAGGCTAGTCTTAAAAACACAGGACAAGCCGGGCTCGGTGGCTCAGCCTATAATCCCAGCACTTTGGGAGGCGGAGGTGAGTGGATTGCCTGAGCCTGCGGGTTCGAGACCCACCTGGGCAACTTGGTGAGACCTCGTCTCTACAATAAAATCAAAAAAATTAGCCGGGTGTGGTAGCTCACACCTGTAGTTCCAGCTACTTGGAAGGATCGCCGGAGCCCAGCAGGTCGAGGCTGAGGTGGCCGGGAGCGAGCCACTGCACTCCAGTCTGGGTGACAGAGTGAGACTCCAACTAAAAAAAAAAAAAAAAAAAAAAGAAAGAAAGAAAACACAGGACAAGAGGAAAAATACAGAATTCTTTCAAGTCACTAGAATTTCCCAAGGTGCCTAAACTGAGAGGAACTGAGACTTCAAAGTGAGAACTTTGTTTATTGGTGTGTTGTTATCGGCATACACAGAAAGGCTCCGAAGGACTCTAACTTCTATAAAGAATGTAGAAGGACTGTGTCATTTCATTTTTGTCAGTAATGCTCTCATAAGTTCACTCTCTCCCCCTATGAGTCTCTCTACTATCTGCTCCCCTCTCATGCTTGCTTGTTCGCCACATTCTAAAAGCCAGGCAACGAGGTAGATGCTGCAGACCCAAGGAGAAAGGACACACTGCCTCCTACCCTCAGAGAGGTCCTAGTCGGGTGGGGGAGACCCTAGGATTGCACAAGGTGAGAAGTGCTAAAGTAGAGATAAGCATTTGAGCAGCCTAGAGGATGGGGAGTGAGGTAAAGGATCACAGAAGGGGTCTCTGGCTGGGTTTCCCAAGAAATAGACTCCAACACAGATTCGTGTGCAGGAGATTTCCTGGAGGTGCTGACTTGTAAGGAGGTGATGGATGTAAGGGAGGACTGGGCTGAGGGAGAGATGCCATAGCCAAAGAGGCTGGTCTGATCCCACAGGCAACCAGCTCTGAAGCTGGGATGACCTTTCAGAGCTGACACTAAATGAGACAAAGAGACAGGCCGAGTTGCCCTGTCTTGACCAATCCTTAGATGAGCAGTCCCTCAAGGAGGTGTTATAACTGCAGGCAAGGCTGCTCCCTTGGGCCAAGGGAAATTCCAGGAGAGGGCATCACGTGTGAACCAGCAGCAGGCAATACCCCAACACTCGGGAGAATGAGCGCCTCGGGCTTAAATAGGAGATGGGTGCGCCTACCATGGTATCCACTGCAGGGAGCTTCTAAAAGAGAAGGGACCTGAGTTGTGCTTTGGAATATGCAAATACTGGAAAGGCAAAAAAAGCAGCAATGGGACCTTCAGGGAGCATTGGGCTTTTGGAAAACTACCAGGGATTCAGCATGGCTGGAAGGTAGGGCGAGAGGAGAGGAATAAGAAAAGATGGGCCAGGGAAGTGGGTAACTGGATCAAAAAGAACCGACTCACCAAGCTAAAGAGTCTGGATGTTATCTTGGAAATAAGGGTGAAGCCAGTAAAGGATTTTCAGTATTGCTTATAAGGTTATTTTCTGATCTTTATTTATAATGTTTGAAAAATGAATTAAGTACAAAGGAGAAAATAAAATACACCCATAACCCCACCGCCCAGAGATAACCATAATTAACATAGGTTTCTCTTCTGATATTTTTCTACTTTAGAGATATGTATCTAGGCAGAGAGAGAATGGTTTTCAAAAAATCAGATAGAAATTTTACCATAAGTACAGTTTTATATCGTACTTTTCTAATTTACGTAATAAGCATCTTCACATCATTTCTTTTCAGATATTTGTCTACAATTCTTACTTCATCACTAAAATAAATTCCCAAAAAAGAAATCATGGGGCTAAAAGATAGGAATATTTTCAGGTTTAGAACACTGATACAGAAGGTTTAGGAGATAAAGTTGGGTACATAGAGATGTCATTTATTTGTTTGTTTGTTTGTTTGTTTTTGTTACCTCACCTCTTTGACTTCAGTGGAGAACAGGGAGAGAGATTCAAGCAACTAATGCGTGTCTCAGTCAAGGGTCTGCCATGATTGCTCATGGGGTCGTGATACAGACCCACAGGGATCGCACAGAACACTGACACCTAGCAGCGTTGCAATGATCATGTGAGGTCATACCTGAGCACCCCATCTAAAACTTAGTCTGTCTTGACCCTTACCCAACAGGAGTATTCAGATGTCATCTTTTCCTTCCTCTTGGAAAAGATCTGAAAGCCCAAATCCTAGCATCAGATGACCTTTCAGGCACCGTCCCCTCCTGCAATTCTCTGATGGTATCTCAGTCACTGATCCTCACAAGTGAGCTATATTGTATTAGTAGCGCTTTCAACATAATGCTCCTTCCCCTAAGGCAGGCAGAAGGAAGAACCTTTAAGCCTTCTATTGACATAACAGAAATTGCCCCAAATGCTCTTGAATTTATCTTTATTTGTGCTGCTGCCTATAAATTACTTTCTCATGGGATATGGTTTGAATTACAGAAACAATCCATTCCTTCCTCCATTGGTTGCCAGCCCTTCCCCAGGGTCGCAGAATACTTCTTTTTGATGTTCATATCCTAATTTTAATCCAAGTGTTATGTTCTGTTGATAGTCCCTGGAGCCTACATCAGACATAATTCTTGTGCAACAGGAAGTTAGGTTCCGGTAATGTGACCAGTTCTTTTCGTTAGGACCCTTCCGACAAACTCTCTCTAAACAGCCTTCCTGACATGTGGTTATAATCACCTGGAGTTATCTCTACGGCAGCTTGAGTTGCCCTGCATCTGCATGGTCCTTGGGGTGGCGCTCATCAGGCGAGCCTGCCCCTGGACTTTGTTGTTGTTTCTTTTAAAATCTGACATCTCAGGAGGCAGACCAGTCTCAAGAAAAGAAGAGCAAATCAGTATCAAAAGGTCTAGCTTCTTGGCATAGCTCTGCCAGTAACAATCTAGGTGGCAGGGAGAAATGCGACTCCTGTTCTACCCGTCTCTTAGAGTTGTCATGAGGATAAAACAAAATAATATTCATCAAAACAGAAAATAACAGGCACGGTTGCAGAGATGAAGGTGGCATTAGATTGTAGTCATCTTGTTTATATGAACAGGTGAGAAATAATGCAGTCCATAAAACAAATGCATTCATTCAAAAAATATTTATTAAACCTACCAGGAACAATAACAGACACTTGGAGAACAAAGAAAAATGGAATGTAGTCTACACAGTTAAGAGGTTCGGAGACTAGTTGGAAAATAGACACACATATGAACATTTGTAACGATGATAAGCGTTCTAATGAACATCTGTATAAAATAGTGTGGGAGCACAGGGGGAAACGACTCTCTCTGCCTGGGAAGGTCAGCAAAATAACAAGGCACAGGTAATGTTTGAGCAGAATCTTGAAGGATGAAAAAGATAATGTCCAAGCAGATTAAACAAGGAAAGAAAGCATCACTTAGGAAATCTCCAAAAAGAAAAAGAACAGAGCAAGTTCAGACGACCAAAAGTCCATCAGTAGGCAAGAGTATAGTGAGTGTATCGGGAAATAGCAGGGCTGGAGTCCTGTTCTCAGCATGAGATGTTGCGTTTGTCCTCTGGGCAAAATGGAGCCAGTGACGTGTTTTAAGCATGGATGTATTAGTCATGGCCCAGGCAAGAAACATATGGCACACTGAAACTGGTAATTTGAGAAAAGTTTATAAAGAGATTATGTTCAAAGGTGTGGGTAGGGAAACCACAAGAGGCCCTGTTACTATCCTTAGACTTGGAAAGTTGGAGAGAGGAACAGTCACTGAAACTTAGAGGGCAGAGTCATGTGGAGAAGGCCGTCTGATAGGAACTGTCAGCAACAGCCGAGGGTCCAGCTAGCCTGCGAGGACCTCCAAGGAAAGTTTACAGAGCTAGATGAGCCCCCTCGTTGCTCCCATCCACCCCCACCCCCTCATCTCACCAATGTTCTCCATTGGTCAAACCCAGCCAGAAGCCAGAGGGCAAAGGAGGCTTGGGGATAGAAGCCAGGGTGGGGAAGGATAGCCCTGCAGGGACAAGTGAAAGTCACCTAGTACTAGCCAGGTAACACCAGATTCTAATTTCGTGAAACTCACCGGGCAGCAATATAGTGAGAGGAAGCTGGGGAGAAGGCAGGGGAGAAGAGAAGACATAATCCAGGTGAAAAACCGCGGGAGTTGGATAAGGCAGTGGTAAGAACCATGAAGGGACGCGGTAGACTCAGAGAATATTCATAAGATATGATCCAAAGAATTTGCTGGCCACTCACTGGTATCTCTCAGAAGTTCTATCTCCTACATGTACAACTCTCCAGGCAATAAATAAAACAATACAAGACAAGATGATTGTGTGGAATCCATCCTGTCATTTTTGATGTCCTAGACCCATCTTCCTTCAAGCAGTTCTTTTGGGTAGTGGCACCAACCCTTGGATTTGGAAGCCAAGAATTCATGACAGTCTGTTTCATCCTTGTCACATATCTCAATATTCACCATCTGAGAAGTAACATGGTGATTCTAATGGGTTGTATGTTGTCCCCCACCCCACAAAAGGTATGTCTACATCTCAGAACCTGTAAATGTGATCTTCTTCAGAAAAATGGCCTTTGCAGTTGTAAATAAGGATCTCAAGATGAGATCATCTTGGATTGTCTAGGTGGATCCTAAATCCAGTGACAAATGTCATTATCAGAGACCGAAGAGAAGACATGGAGAAACAGAGAAGGTCATGTAAAGATAGAGGCTGAAAATGGAGAACTCTCAGGAACAACGGGAGCCACCAGAAGCTGGAAAAAGTGAGAAGGATCCTCCCCTACAATCATCAGAGGAAGCATGGTTCTGTTGACACTTTGATCGCAGACTTCCAGCCTTCAGAACTGTAAGACAACAAATTTCTGATGTTTAAACCACCCAGACTGTGGTAATTTATTTTGGCAACCCTGGGAAACTAAAACAGCAACAAACCAAAGAAAAACATATTCTGGTGGTCTGAGTACTGGGCTATAAGTAAAATGAGACCGAACTTCAACTTCATTTTTTTTTTTTTTTCACCTATATTAAGCATGTCTGGTGAGCTGGAGTAGTGCCTGGCTTAAAAAGTACATGTTTTCGGTTGACTAAAGCCTGGTAGCAACATTTTAAAATTTCATATTTATACCTCTGGATGTGCAGAGGTATTATAACTGGGAACTCCGTGACCCACAAACACAAGTGAGTAAGCTACCTTGCTTAATAGACTGCTACCATGGCTAGTCAGACAGATGTCCTTGCCAGACAGATTTGCCTGCTTGTGGTATTCAAAGCACAAGCAGGCAAAACCAGTTTAAACTGCAGAAGACTCCTGAGGTTCTACCAACACTCACCATCACCTGTACCCAAAGTCATCTTGTCAAACCACCAAATGAAACTCTTGCTCCAGTTCAGCATGCAGCCAGACAGTTGCCTTTCATTTCAGCTTTCTCCCTCACATGCACAGGTTATCCCTAGAAAAAGAAACCACAAGGACTAAACCTGCTTACTTGAGGTCACACATTCTAGATGCCACAGGTCACCCAAATGAAATAAAATCTATGTAGAACGCACTTCAGGGTAATTCCAAATATGTTGACATCAACTTTCACTTTACCAACTAAGCATCCCCTTAGTAGAAAGAACTTCAGAGACACCTCTGGGTACAGGGTATAAGAGATTGCTAGAAAAGGCTTCAATGTATTGCTTGGATGTCTATACCTATGGTGGTATAATTGAACAAACCAGAGAACCCATAGGAAGAACGTGTTTGATGAGGTAGAACAAAGAGCTGATGGCTGCCATCTTGAATACACTGAATTTAAGGTGCACGAAGTCACTAAAAATGTCTGGAGCTTAGGAGTGACATTTGTGTGAACATTTCAGGTAATTGTTGTTTTTTTTGAAAAGCAAAAATGGTTTACATCTTTTTGATGTACTTCTTTCTAAATATCACTACCCTATGAATCTTACATAGACCCTAATTTCACTTCTATACAGCTCCGGGTTTGCTCCTTCTGACCAAAAGCAAGATTCCCACTTTAAGTGTATATTTAATGCACCTTGCTCCCAGGCAGTTGATTGACCGCCATCCCTAGCTCTAGGTGTATATCCTTGGAAGTGTAAACTTATAAAGGTAATCCTATCCTCCTTATTAAAATTGATGATTTGCCATGTGACCTAATTCTTGTCAACAAGGTGGAAGGACTAAGGGGTTCTGGGAAGGAGATGCATTGCTTTTCTGGAAGAAGTACTAGAAACCAGCTCTCTCTTGCTCACTCTCACTCTCCAGACACAAATAAAGGAGCACCTAGCACTAACGTACTGGCAATCGTCCTATGCCCACAAGGAACTCAACCCCAGGATGAAGTCAACACTGGCATGCAGAAATAGAGGTAACCTGGGTTCTTACAAGCATCATTAAACCCCTGGATTAACCTCTTCTGAGTCAATAAATATCCTTATCACCTAGGCTACTTTTATGTTTTCCATTAGTTGCCAATGCAAGTACCCTAACCCATGCAGATATCTTCTGAAACCACATTACCTGAGACCTTTCCTGGTGAGGATCCTGTCACTTGTCAGTTGTCATTTCTCAGTGACAAAGGAGACATGTGTTAGAGCACCTAGCCCGATACTTAGCACACACTAGACACTCAGTAAATGTTCATTCCCGCCGCTTCCTCCTACTTCTCAGCTTTGAGCACTCTCTCTCCCAGAGCCCCACCATTGCTTTAATGCTTTGTGAACTAATGGCCAGGTCCCAGCAGGCCCCTGGTTGGTTCAGCAATTAGAAGTCCACACCTGAGAGGTATTATAACTGGGAACTCCATGACCCACAAACACAAGTGAGTGAGTTACCTTGCTTAATAGACTGCTACCATGGCTAATCAGACAGATTTCCTCTTTTCACGAGATGTAAACAGAGAATAGCATAAACACCAACAACACTACTATAAGTCCAGTAAAATTTGGGTTTTGATCATTCAGAGCCAGTTGAAGATGTTTCACACCTGTGTCATCATTGACAGTATCAGTCCTCAGATGGCAGATGTGCAAAAGGACTGATGAGTAAACATTTCTGATTACTAGAGAGTGAGTAGATTACTAGAATATAGTAGGTTCACAGTATTACTAAAGAATGCCAAGAACTCTGACCAGTCACTTCTGCTGAAAATGAAACTGCTGGGTTTGCCCTCCCCTTCTCCCTGAAGGGCCTAGTTCTAGAATCTGGCCGATCAGAAATTGAGAAAAAGAGAAAGAGAAACAGGGTGGGAAGGAGAGAGAAAAGAGGGAGGAAAGAGGAAGGGAGGGAGGGAGGGAGGGATGGAGGGAGGGAGTTGCATAAAAGGAGTTGTGTCTCAAACTTTCTTGAGCTACAACACTTACGTTGAAGGATCTGTTCTCTGAAGTGTCCTAAGAAATCCTCCAAAAATAGTTATTTTTTGGTTAAAATTCATTTAGATTTCATACATGAATTTTCAGTATTCTCATGAACCACTTGAAGAGACCTTGGGATGTTGTGAAATCAAATGCTGAGCATGCCGGCCTGAGAACATTGGCCTGGTAGAATGTTCCCTCCTGCTTTGCCCATGACTCCCCTGGTGACTCGGTGCTTGTCACACGGAGATTCATCTGCTGCTTGCTTTCCTCTGCCTATCTTAAGGAAAACTAGGGATGCATTAGATGAGGTGTTCGAAGTTTTTTTGCTTCCTCTGGGTATAAGTTTTAGATATACAAGGTATTATCATCTCCCACATATTAAGAAGCACTGAAATTTGGGAGTAGGGAAGTAGAACGGAGGGAGAGTTGGGGGGGTAGAATCTTACTTCCACAAACATGTTAACCAAAACTGAATGCCACCAACAAAGCAAAGAAGGCCTAGAAATGTCGTAAAATAGAAAAGATTCCAGCCCAGTCACAGTGGTTCATGTCTGTAATCCCAGAACTTTAGGGAACCAAGGCTGGGGGGGTGGGGGGTTGCTAGAGCCCAGGAATTTGACACCAGCCTAGGCAACATAGTGAGACCTCGTCTCTACAAAAAATACACAAATTAACTGGGCATGATGGTATGTGCCTGTAGTACCAGCAACTTGGGAGGCTGAGGCAGAAGGATCACTTGAGCCCAAGAGGTTGAGGCTGTGGTAAGCCATGATCGTGTTGCTGCACTCTAGTCTGGATGACAGTCAGAGAAAGAAAGAAAGAAAGAAAGAAAGAAAGAAAGAAAGAAAGAAGGAAGGAAGGAAGGAAGGAAGGAAGGAAGGAAGGAAGGAAGGAAGGAAGGAAAGAAAGGCAGGAAGGCAGGAAGGAAGAAAGAAAGAAAAAGGAAAAAGAGGAAAGGACAGAGGGGTAGAGGGAGGGAAGAAAGGAGGGAGAGAGAGAGGGAGGTTGGTTTGGAGGAGGGAAGGGAGGAGGAAAGAAAGGTTTTGATGATTGTTCTATACAAAGTTTCAATTTCTTACAGACTTTAAGGAAAAAAAAAAAGAAAATCCATGTGCCAATCCAAACTTCTATTTCACATACATTAAATCCCCCTTTCACCCTAAAAGACTGTAAAATATCCTATAATTTTTAAATATTTACACTTTTATTTCTCTGTCATATAATCACCTCAACTTGGGCTCATGCAAATATGTGAAATCTTCAAGCACAATATAAAGCCAAGTTATTCACAGAAGGGAAACCTATGACAGGCTTCATTACTGCTTGCCAAAAATGTCAGGCAAATCCACTCATTTACTAGAACCAAGATAAAACCAGCTCAGCCAGCGCTCAGGAGCTTCTCAGACACATGCAGGGCTAACAAAATACTGAACCTTAAACTCATTTGGAAAATAAGTCTGTGAATTTTTTCTGTAGCGAAGGGCTGCTTGGTGACCCAGCCATCAAGTCCAACAGCTAAAACTCAGCTTGTTTTGTTTCCCTAGAGTACTGAGTTCTAAAGACCACTAGTTTCAATACATTTTGCCAGAAATAACTTGAAGGCTTTCCTGAACAGTCACCAAAGCTCTTGTAACAATGTAGTCACTTTAAATTAACACCCTAATTTAAAATAACTAAACCCAATTTTCGTTTGTGATCAAAGTTTATATTGGAACACCTCTGTGGAGGTCAGATTATTCATATTCACTGACAAACAAGACAGGCAGGGCATTTACTGACAAACAAGAATTGGAACTGGAAGTGTAAGTCCAGATGCCAAAACACCAAGGCTGTCTCTGAAAAGAAAGCAATTTATCTACATTGCCACTCAATCTGGGTTGAACCGAAGTCTTGATTAAGTAAAAGAACCAATGAGTTAGTCCTCCTCTCCCAAAAGATTTTCTGCTTCTGCAAATTCCTGCTAGAAAGTAGCAACGTAGAGAAAAAAGATAAAAAGGAAGCAAAGATCATTTGTAAGCCCCCAAATATAAACAACCAATATGTCCTTCATTAGGTCGATGGTGGCACATCCACACCATGGAATACTACTCAACAATAAAAAGGAATGAATTATTGATACATACAATAACTTGGATGGACTTCAAGGGCATTACACTGAATTTTTAAAAACTAATCTCAGTGGATCATATACTGTATAATGCCAATTAGATATCATTTTCAAAATGATAAAATTATAGATTGGAGAACAGATTAGTGGTTGCCATGGGGCTAGGGTTGATGGGTGAAATATGATTACAAATGGGTTACCATAAGGGAGGTTTTTGTGGTGATTGAGTAGTTCTGTATTGTGGTACATCTACACATGTGATAAAATGGCACAGAACTATACACATGCACTGTACCAATGTCAATTTTCTGATTTTGATGCAGGACTATAATTATGTAAGATGTGGTCATTGTGGGGAATGGTACCACTCTGTACTATCTTTTGCTATCATGGCAACTTTTTGCAAATCTATAAATATTCCAAATTAAAAAGTAAAAAGAGAGAGAGCAAAAAAGGGGGGGGGGGGCTAGGAAGGAAGTTAAAGAAAGAGAAAAAGAAACAACTTAGGATAGATATTGACAACTTCAGAGATGAAAGATGACAGGGAAGATTTGGAGGAAGGGACAGCAGGGTAAATATTAGAGGTTACAGTCAGGCAAGCTGACAACCAGAAACTGTTTGGATTGTAAATTGTAAATGAACTCAGTGGACAGAGAAGGGGAAAGATCATTGAACTGTTACCCCTGAATGACAAGTATAGAAATGAGGCACAGTGAGCCAAAGACACGGAGTAAATGTGGCAGCAGTAGCTACAGGAAGGTCCGGTGGGGACGGAAGGGGAAGGGAAGGGGGTGGATGTAGCAGCCGATGCGTCTTAGGATGTGACACACATCAGATGAAAGAAGGATGACTGGGGGAAATGTTTGACGTGGGAAGAAATGTTGAGATAGAAAACACGCTGTAGAAATTAGTAAGTTGAGGAAGATGAGGCAAAATTCTTGGGCATGTGCAAAATTACTGACAAAATAATGACGAGGAAATGAGAGAATATCATAGTAGGTAAGTCAGAAGGAGAAAAGAAGTCACTCAAGTTTGGAAAATGACAAAACAAAACAGTTATTTAGGGAAGAAAAATAATGAGCAGCAAAACACAACAACCTCTAGACCTCTACAGGTCTAAAAACCAACAAGACATCCCAAACTTTCCAAATGTATTTAACAAATACCTTTGAAATATCCCAGTATGTATCAAGTATACATCAAGCCTGATTTTCACTTTGAAAAAAAAAAAAACACATGATCTTAATTAGCACTATTCAAGCAAAAGTAACGCCAAACTGTAGGAGGCTGAACTGCCATTAGAGAGGGAAGACTTGATAAGCCAACCTTATAGAGCAAACATCTTGGAGTCCCCCAAGGCTATGACCGTATGAAAGACCACTAAACTTTGTTGTCACCATGAGCATAAGCAACCAATAATGTTAAAATCCTAAAATTAATGTAGCAATTCTAAGACCTTAGAATCTGGATTTAGTGTGGGTATAAAGAAGTGTTATCACATGGTGAAAGCCCAAGTTCAAGGTCCCCACAAGAAACACTGAGAAATGTCAAGGCAGATGGCCCCTAAATAAAGGGAAGAAATAAAAATGGCTGGCCACCCCTCATAGATGGAAAAGTTTAAAACAAAAATCCCAGTTTATCTTCCAGCTACTGGGTAAATACCAATTCAGAATACTTTGGAAACATTTACTTAAAAATGGGGGAAAAATTGATGTCATCCTGAAAATGTGGTTGGATAGGAATTCATTTATCTCCACTGCCGCTAAGCCCAACCTCCAGCTTTGGATAAGAAGACAGCAAATAATCTAAAAATTAAGAAATTCAAAACATATGGTAAACTTTGCCGATATTAGTCCCTGATAACTTATGTTTCTGTGGCAATACAAAGAAAATCTCATTTTTCTTAGCAGTTGCTACATGAATTCCTTACAAGGAAAAGTATAAGTTGTTGGGGAAATGCTCTGACGAACTAGAGTTAAGGCCTCGGGTGGACTGCTGCCAAGGACTGAGAGAGGTGAGAAAAAGTGAAATTTGTCTGCAAAAGAATCATGGCTGGAAGGGAACAATCCTCTAAAATGGAGAAGTTGAGAAGATTTCACTTGGTGGAAGATTTCAAAGACCTAAAGACTGATAACTGAGACTAGAATTAGGAAGGGACTTCTAATGGCAATTTGGGGAATAAGACTGCACACTGTGAGATGTCAGTTCTCTCTTCAGTCTTCCCTATAAAACCTTCAGTAAAACCTGCATTCTCTCCCTTGTGGAGTGAATTTTGTTTGAGAGAAAAGCAAAGTGTAAGGCTCCGTTTCAAGATTGGCACAAGGGTGAAAACACAGGCTATAGCAATTATCCTTTGATTAATTATTTAAGATGTGAAGAATCTGAGGAAAGCAAAGCACAGAGGAAGAAGGAGGGGAAGGGAAGGCTGTGGGGTGAGTGAGTGCCTTCTTCTCTTACTAAATTTTAGAACTCTTGAGTCACTTTCTTTTTTGGTTTCCAAACAGGCTCTGTGGGAGAGGTGTAAGAGCCTAAGATTTTACTACGTGGTTATCAGCTCATTCATTCCCTCCAAGCCCTCAGGTTTACGTATCACAAACACCATTTTCAGCTCTAATATCTTCTCCGCTACTCAGTATCTCAAAAGCTTCCTCATCCTTCTCAGAAACAAATCCAGGTGTCTTTAAATTTTTAACATGTTATTTTCTTTGTTCTGTTGCTGCTTTATCTTGTGGGATATCATCTGATTACAATTCTTTTGGTAAAATATTATAGATAACCCTTTACCAAATCTTCAGATGATCTCATTGCCACTGGCTGAAATACTGTGTTTTCCAGAAGGGTTGGCCATTGTTGGAGGTGAAAAATGAAAGTGAGTCTATATTTTTATTTCTTTGCAATCAAATTCTGTCACAGAGGCAGACTAGAGCTTTATTATCTTTTATGCTGAATCCAGACTGAAAGCTTCTTTTTGTGTTAATCAGCAAAGTAAAATATAGCACACACACGGGAAGGCAATAGATTGGTAGGTGCCTGTGTCTGCTTCATCAACAAGCACATCTGAAAGACAGAACAGGAAGTTGGCAGAGTAGCTTTTCACAGGGAGGCGAGCAGTCTTGGGGTGAACTAGAACAAGTCTTGGAGTGAGAGAGGCCTATTCTCCTCTGCCTTTGGCTATAGACTCTTGAGAAAGTTCCTTAATTGCTTGAAAAAGTCACCAAGACCAGGATGGAGCTTGTCCTACAGACAACAGAAACAATAATTCAAGGCCCGCACTGGATGCTGAATCCAAGGTGGCTCCTCATCCCCAGTCACACAAGTATTCACTGATCAGGAAAAGAAACTTCCAGTGACTCACTAGTCCCCCAGCTAATCCACTTTGTCTCCAACTCACTCTTTTTAACGTGGTCCTCTTTCCGCCACATTCTGTCCTCTTGTTCTTTCTACCTCCCACCCCCCTTCACCATAGTGTATAATTATCTTCCCAGAAGCAGCACCACAATAACTTGCCATGGTACTCATGTGTGCTTGAGACACAGGAGCTAATGATACTAGGTCAATGAGGCCATTGGAAGAGGAGAAATGGCAGTATCAGGGTTGTCCAGTGTAGGACATGGATCCCCATCAGGTAGAGGGTTGTTTTTTCCCCCAGGAGAATTTGTATATTTCGTGTTATCTTCCCTAACAAATCCAAATTAGTCTTAGTAAAATACGAGGGAGGATCCCCCCAAAATGGAATTTATTTAAAAACGTGTATTTATTCTTACATGCTTAAACTTCAGTCACCTTCAAAGTACTCTCCATTTGATGTAATATACCTATCAAGACGCCTTTTCCACTGCTCAAAACATTTTTTGAACTCATCAATTTTTTTAAAAAATTTTATTTTAAATATGTGGGGTACAACTCAGGGTTAGGTATACAGATGTTCATTATGCAGGTACTCTTGTTGTGAACTCATCAGTTTTGATGCTTTTTAGTGCTTCTGCTGTTTTCTGTTTCACCTCTTCCACATTGACAAAACATTTCCCTTTGAGGACTTTTTTCATCTGGGGAAACAAAACAAAAAGTCAATGGGGGCGAGATCAGGTGAATAGGGAGGGAGGGGCACAGGGGGAGGTCATGCTATTTTAGGTCAAAAACAGTTGAACACTCAGTGCAGTGTGGGCAGGTGTGCCTGCAAATCTCCCACCATGAAATGAGCCAACAAATGAAAAAATTTCCAAAAAAAATTCAACAAAGTCGAACACCATCTCTTACAACAATGCTAGCTGGTACACTGATGCCGATGGGTTTCTAGAACACTTATCTAATGGGAGAAACCTGTACTACAAGAGGTCCAGTCTCCAAAACATAATTCCTTATGTTTTTTATTGTGTCACCCTTTGTAGATTTCCTCATGTTCTTTCTGCTCAAAAATGTGTCAGTCATCCAATCCACAAATGCCTATTGGTTGTTACTGCCAGATTCTGCCCCAATTGTCAATCAAAATGCTGTTTGCTTTACCCCAGCAGTAAAGGACAGAGGCACGTGCTATGCCCACAGCCTCCTTTCGTGACAGAAAGCTTTTCTTTCCAGTCTCTCCAGGCTTCTCCTGAGCTATGAAGCAGAAGCCCTTATTGCAAGAAGCCGTCACAAAAGGCAAAAGGGATAGATAAATAAAAGCACTAGAAACAATCTTTTTGCATGTTTGTAAACAGATTTTGCTTCTCTATAGTTCTTTAGCCAGACTTTTTGCGTTAGCACCATAGTCTGCCTAGTCTGCCCCCCAACCCCCGCTCTACCGTGGGCTTTCCCCTCCTATTCTATTTTCTCACCAAGTCTGACACTGTTTTGCATCTCCCACAGTTGTAAGCATGGCACTTTACAAATGCTTTGGTTCCATGTAGATATATTTGTCGATTTGATTTCTCCTAGGATCTCAGGAGCTTTGTAGGCTTAATTCTTAGACCTTTGAATCACTTGATGAATAAGGTTGCCATATTTAGCAAATAAAAAGTATTGGATGCCCAGTTAAAGTTCAATTTCAGATAAGCAAGAATAATTTTTATATGTCCCATGCAGTATTTGGGGTATATTGATGTGGGGAAAAAATGTATTGTCTATCTGAAATTCAAATAGAACTCGGAATTATGTATTTTATCCAGAAATTCTACTGGTGTATCATCTAAACTGAGCAAGTGATTAATCTCTATGCTCAGTCAGTGATTCCTGGGCAACAGAGATGGCTTCTGTATGATAAAACTCTGATAATCCTTGACTACAAGAGGGAGAGAAGAGGAAGACAGGATACGGCGTCTCAGTATGAACGAATCTTCTGTCTGCCAAAGGAGAGCTTTGTCCCGTTCTACTGAGACAAGGTGGCTAACGGCATTTCAAGGGACAGTGCAAGGCAGGGAGGGAAGAGAGGCGTTAAGGGAGAAATTATAGCAAAGCAGTGGCATGAGGCAATTGCTGCCCTTCTAAGAAAGTGGATTCTCACCTAAGGGTCCACCAGCCCTGCCTTGCAAATGTGTCCTAAACCAAGGCTGAGTGGAGGCAGGGAGTGTGGCTGAGTGTGCTCCCTGGAAAGTCATTACTGCCCACTCAGCCTCCCTAGTCTGTAGAGTCACAGTCCTGGATATCTGGGGACAACAGAAAAATAAACACCCATGCCCAGAAGTCAGAAACATCTCCAGAAATTTGGGCAGCTGCCACGGTATCCAAGCGAGCTGGCAGCATATTTTCTACCTAGAGAATGAGGGTGCTTTTTCCTTTGTAATATGATTTCTTGGCTGGAGAGGAACTATTAGGCACCCTGAGATGCTCTGTAGAAATGCAAGATGATATTGTATTGTATTAATGTCACTTAATGGTAGCTGTCAATGATGGTGATGGAATAAATATGGAAAAGGAAATTACTGTAATTGATTGACAGTCTGGAATCTTCCATATTCGACCTAATGAGAGAAACCTATGAGCAGCAGCTTCTAGTGCAGGCTATTAATGCAAATCATATGCACCGTACTGGCATGCTGAATTATGCAATGCCGTGTGAATGTCTAATCCATTTCACCAGGCTTGTCTTTATCCAGAAAAAAAATATTTCACTGACATGCTGATTAGTATATTAGGAGAGTTTAAGAAGTTTGGTGCTAAAGTAGGTGCCATCGTGGTGTTATTAATTTAGTTCTGAACAAGACAAACAGCTCTGTGCAGCCATCAAAATCACTACATAAGTCTACAAGATAACTTTGTCAAGACTGATGGGAATTTACAGAAAAGTCTTGTGATATGTGGAAGGAATTAGCAAATAGATAAGGAGTACATCATTTTTCTAGAAAACCACTGTCAAAGACTCAGTACCCATGCAGAACCAGACACCTGCCAAGACATCTACCATGTCTGCGCAATCGCTATTTCTCAGATATTCAGAAACTTGTGAGAACTTCTAATAGAACCAGATGTGGAAGGGCAAAGGCACAACAGGTACAAATTAGAATTAGGCCCTCCTCTGGGGACTCCATAGAGATTTAAGTACTACCCAGGCATCACCATCATCACCACCACCAAAACACTCCCTGTGGGAATGTGCTGCATATGGGAGAAGGTCTGTTAGATAGAAAACTAAGTTGCCAATTACTCTTTAATTATGCAACCCAAGAGCTCATAGCTTTAAGAAGACAACAGTCCTCACTAAGATCTTTACTCTCTGTACAAATCCTTAAAATTTGGATTAACATAGGAAGGGCCTAGACACCTAACAGTGTGCCCCCACAGCCTCCTAGGAGTATACACGGTCTCTAAGGAGTCTCAGGTTGGCACATATATGAACTTTATATTTAATTCCACAAAAATATTTTGAACACCTTTTATGTGCCAGATTCTATGCTAGACCCTGGATATACAAGCACCTGTCCTGCCCTGCCCTCTTGAAGCTTAAATTCTAGTGGAGGAGACAGATATGAAGCAATAATTACAAGAGAGTGTGCAGAACGTCACAAAAGAGGAAGAAGAACAGGTATATAAGGGGGACTGATATATCCTTGGGGCTTGAGAAGCTATTGTTGAGGAAAGAATCCTCACACCGGGACTCCACAGATAGCAGCTGGGTGTTTTAAACAGACAAATAAAAAGCATGTATTTCATGGTATACAACATAACGTTTTCATAAATGTATACATTGGAATGGCTCATCAAATTAGCAAATCTATTACCTCACAAACTTACCATTTTTTGTGATGAGTACCTGTTAAATACACTTAGCAGTTTTCTAGGTATACAATACATTGTTATTAACTACAGTGGCCATGTTATACAATAAATCTCCTAAGATATTTATTCTGATATTTTGTATCCTTTGACCAGCATCACAGTCCCAGCTCCCTTATCACCCTGGCCTCTGGTGATCACTAATTCTTCTCTCTACTTCCATGAGTGCAACTTTCTCAGACGCCACATGTAAGTGAGATCATATGGTATCTGTCTTTCTGTGTCTGGCTTGTTTCATCTTCATTTGCTGTGAATAACAGAATTTCCTTATTTTTTATGGCTAAATAAAATTCTATTGTGTGTGTGTGTGTGTGTGTGTGTGTGTGTGTATGTGTCTCACATTTTTTGTGTTCATTTATCTTGACAGACACAGGTTGACCCTGTGTCTTGGCTATTGTGAATATGCTACAGTGCAGTGAACATGGGAGTGCAGATGTCTCTCCAGCATACCAATTTCATTTTTGGGGGGATATATACTAGAAGTAGGATTGCTGGGTCATACGAGAGTGTTATTTTTAATTTGTTGAGAAAACTTCACAATGTTTTCCATAATGACTATACTAGATTTAGGGTTTTTTTATTTTAATGATCCCGCAGTAATACAAATGTATATTAGAAAAAATATATATTTGACAGACTTAAGACTTCATTGTCCTCATACATACTGACATAAATTTTCCCTTTTAAAATAAACCGATTGAAATGTTTAAAGTGAGCTGACTTAAGAAAAATACGAAGCAAATAAAAGTGTAATTAATATTCAGATATACCACAGACTGTCAATACGGTATATGAATGACTGAAGTTTGGGAAACCCTTACGAGGAAAAGGTGACAAGGGGGGAGAGGGGCTGTCCCAGAGGAAAGGGCCCGTGGGGAGAGTTGAAATAACAAAACTAAGAAAAAGAAAGTCGATTCAGAAAGTTCCTCCGTGTGCTCTCACATATATTATTTCCTTCTTTCACCATCACCAGTCCCCTGTGGTGTAACGTATTCTCATCGAATTTTCTATAGAATAATTGAGGCCCTTACAAGGTTAAGTAAAACACTAAAGGTCACCCAGCAAATTAGCAGCGGAGGTAGAATTACAACACAGGCCGCCCCGCACCCAATTGAGCACAGTGTCTCTCGCCTCCAAAGTTCCCAGTGTGCCGCAAGATGGAAAATGAAACTTTCTATAAAGCAAACTGAGTAAAATAGAAGATTTCGGAGGAAGAAATAAGGACTGCAGCTGCTTGAAAAACATTACATCGGTTTCATTACCATACATCCTTTGAAACGACCCCATTTGAAGGTCCTTGTAGAAACTTGCTGAATATATGTTCTGACTCCGTTCCTATTTCCAAATAAGGCCACATTCACAGGACTCCAGCATCCTTTGGGGGAGACACGATTCAACTCATAACACAAGGTTTTATTCTAAATGTAGTCCCTGAAGGATTTTAAGCAGATAGGTGATATGATCTGATTTCTGCTTTTACAAGAACACTAGGTTGCCTTGTGGGTTATTGCGGGCAAAAGCAGAAGTGGGGCCAGCAGTTAGTGCAAAACTTCAGGCAAGAGATGTTGGTGGCTTGGAAGAAGGTGCCCTGATAACTGTGGTCCATAGCGTCTAGGCTGGTGGAGCCTCTCCAGGAACTGAATCAGGAAATGGACTAACAATCCAGAGAACTTCCAGTCCCTAGAAACCAAGGTTGCCCACCCTGGAGAGCCCACGTTCTATCCAGCACAATGTCTAGATCTCATAAAGATAAGAAGGGGCATTCCATGGAAAGTGGGCTAGTTGGGTGTTCCCCACCTGGCTCCCAGTTACCCTAATAACTTAAAAGGCAGCTTGTCATCCATGAGTTTCTCTATTCATAAGGAAAAGGGTTCCATTCCCCAGTCTCCACCATCTGGGGGATAATGAACTCTCTCCTTTGGGTTTAATGAACTCCCTGCTGCTTGAAGAAGAGGAACCCATGTGCTCGCTGTCTGGGCTTCTCAGTCTGGGAAGGCCAGCTGGTATTAAATCTGTTGTCCTTCTAGTGCCTTCTGACCTCTGCCACCATGGTTCGCCAATTCCTTCTTTGTCCCTGCCCGGTCTTTTTCCCTGTTTCTTTCTTTCCTGTATCCTTGACTGCTCCCCACAACACCACAGCAGACTCTCATGGACTTCCAGCATCAGAGCTCCTGATTCATTCATTCACCCAACATTTACATGTGAGTACCTACTATGCACCAGGTTCTGCTCTAAATCCTGGGCATCCAGATAAAGACCTTACTCTCACAAAGCTTGTATTCTAGTGGGAGGAGACAAAAAAATAAACTAATAGGTTTAAAATAATCAAATAGTGATAGTGCTGTCTGTGCAGGAGTATTTTTTAAAAGACTAATTATGAAAGGACATGAACTAGTGAATACTCTACAGTCTGAGAAAGCCTCTCTGAGAAGATTACACTTAAGTCAGGCTCTAATCCACGAGAAGAGCACGCGGACAGCCGTTGGGGTAGAAGGAACAGCTCATGCAAAGGCCCTAGTTAAGGGGAATGGGTGGGTTCATGGAATTGAATGAAGGCCAGCAGGCTGCAGTCATTCTCAAAATGGTACAGGACTCTTTCACACATTTGGGGATTTTTAGCATTCTGGCCTCTCCTCCCATCGAATGCCAAGAAAGCCCCCAGTTCTAACTACCAAAATCCATGTCCCACCCCGCCAACCTTTCCCAGTGCCATCTGAGCAACTGTAGTGCTGCCCCATGGGGAAATATTAAAGTAGAGGGGAATCAGGGAGGAGCATGGTTCAAGGGTAGGGACAGATAGGAAGGTGGGCCCAGGTCACATCGGCCATTGTAAGCAGGTATATTAATTTCCAAGGACTGCCGTAGAAAATGCCACAAATGGGGGGGGGACTTCAGTAACAAAAATTTATTTAATCCCTCACAGTCTGGAGGCTAGAAGTCTAAGGTCAAGGTGTCAGCAGAACTGGTTCCGTCCGAGGGCTGTGAGGGAGGATTTGTTCCACACCTCTCTCCAGACGTCTGTTGGCCTCCAGCATTTTGGCTTGTAGACACGGTTCTTCTCGAGACGTCATGGCATCTTTCCTCTGCACAGCTCTGTCTCCGTGTCTACCTTTCTCTTTTTATAAGGACATCAGTCACGTTGGATTAAGGCCCACCTACTGACCTCGCCTTAATTTAATAATTGACAAAGGACCTATTTCCAAATAAGGCCACATTCATGGGAACTTAGGATTTTGGTATCTTTGTGGGAAGACAGCATTTAACCCATAATACAGGGTCAAGAGTCTGGATTTTATTCTAAATGTAATTTCTTGAAAGGTTTTAAGTGAAAAATGGGTTTGGGGGGGCATGAGCAGAAGTGGGGACACCAGTTCGTGCAAAAATTCAGGAAAGAAAGAGATGCTGGTGACTTGGGAAAAGGCATCCTGATAACTGTGGTCAGATATCAATAGCACTTAGGCCTTTGGAGCCTCTCAAAGAACTGAACCAGAAATGGACTAACACACAATCTGGAGAACATCTGCTGAGAGAGGGAAAGCTGTCTGGGACAGACCACCAAAGCACCAACTGTGGGACCTGAAGACAGTCAGCCTCCAGGCAGGTACCAGAAGATGACCTGGACAGGTTTCCGAGTGCAGGGGGCAAAATTAGAAGATGTATCAAGTCCCCTTCCAACTGCAGGGGCATTCAGTGCTCACAATGTCCACACTGTAAGTTAAAGTCAGGTTCTGTCTCCGCCATATTGGATAACCCAGGCCATGAGAGGGCATTGGCCTCCTTACCTCATCTTCGCTCCATCCCTCTCTCCAGCCGATGATGGCATATGCCAGGGCCGCGTACTGCCCCTTCCTTCTCAGAGTGGTACCAATGCACATGCTTTCCAATCAATGAGCATTTCCATCTCGGTGAACAAGAACAAGTTAACATGCTACAGTGTGGGCTACCTTCCAGGGTTTGTCTGCTGACAGATTAAAAAGTATGTCAACATGGCTTGATATTAACAAATATTGCGAAGCAGAAGGCTTTGTTTGTTTTGTTTTGCTTTGTTTTTCTAGTTTATCGGTAATGTAAGTGAATCCATGCCTGCATTCTTGCAGAGCTACGTAGACGGATCAGGTGGTGTCAGCCCAGTTGGGACCTTGGTACGTGAAAGTGTCGGTGAACTACAGAAGCCAATCGGTTGATTGCTCCTGCCAAATGAATCAGCCTGGAGAAGAACAGCAAGTGAGTGGGTTTGCAGTTTCTTTATTATGCAATTTGAGGTGATGGCATGGTTGTCATAAGATGCACTTTTGAGTGGCTGAGTTTTAATATCAATATCAAAGAGGAAGATGGCAGCTAGGAGAAGCTTTTTGCAACTTTTTCAGAAAAGCTTTTTTTCCCCCTTTTAAAGATATCTTTAAATTGTTTAAATAACGCTCTAACTCTGGACCTTCTCTCACTCTCCATCCCCTCTGGCTGCCTGTTCCCAGGTAGTGATTAAGAGCTGCCTTAGAGCCCAGGTCTCTAAACAGGCCCCTCCAGAGCAGGGTTTGCGAACTACAGCCCACCTCTCAAGGCCAGCCCACCACCTGCTTTTATGCAGCCGGGAGCTAAGCATGGTTTTCACATTTTAAAATACATGTCTTTTTTAAAAAAAATCAAAAGAACCATATTTCATGACACAGGAAACACATTTTATCACACATAAAAATTAAAATTATACGAAATTCAAGTTTCAAGGTCCATAAAAAAAGTGATGTTGAAACCTGGCCATGCTCATTCATTTACATCTCATCTGTGGCTGCTTTCATGAAATAATAGCAGCACTGAATAGTTTTCTCAGAGACAGTGTGGCCTACAAAGTCTAAAATGTGGACTCTCTGGTCCCTTGGAGAAAAAGGTTGACAACCCATGCTCCAGAGTCTGAGGAAGAAGCATCACTGGATCCTGCCATGGAGTCTCCATGCATTCTTCAGTCACTCTTCTAACTCCTCACAGATTACTTCCATTCATTTAAAAATCAACATTGAGCTCCTACAATGTGCCAGACAACATGGTGGGTCCTTCCTGGAGGAGAACAACTGAGAGCATTAAGGGACAGTCCCCGTCCTCAGAGCTGAGAGTCCGGTAGAAAAGCAGGTGCAAACACAGCCATGCACATACAATGCACTAAAGCAATTACCTTGGCAAGTGTTCCAGGAGGTGGTATGTAAAGCTATAAAAGTACAAGGCAGGTGAATTGACCTCCTGTTCAGGGATATCAATTATGATATGCCAAAGTATACATTAACGATTGATCTGGGATGTGTAGGGAATGTTGAAGTCGCCAAGAAAGAGGGAGAGAGAAAGGGCAGCCTATTTCAATTTCTTGACCACATCCTTCTTGCTTTCTTCCACCCCTTACTGGGATGGAGTCAAGCACAGAAAAGGAAGGGAGTGAGGAATGAGGCAAGAGAAGTGAGTGGGATGGGGGCCAGGCCATGCAGAGACTTTGAGGATTTTGCCTTTACGCCAAGAACAGTGGGAAGTTGTATAAAATATTCTCAGCAGTGCTGTTCCACTAGCAAAACTTTGGAAGTACCCAAAGACCCCAGGAGAATGGATAAATAAGTGATGGTACATCCACACAGTGGAATATTTTTAAAGTAGTGAAAGCAAATCTACTACAACCACATGCAACAGTATGGATGAATCTTGGCAACATGTTATTAAATGAAAAAAAAAAGCAAGTACCAGAAAGTAACACACAGCATGAAAACTTTTCATAAAAGTAAAGGTAACTGAAATGTAGCAAGATACTTTTTTAGGTATACGAGTATACTTATGTAATAAAACCAAATTTCAATAAAGCAAAGGAAGAGTTAAATACAAGGCTCAGAATAGTGAGTTGGCAGCATTTTGGGATGGGGCTCAGCACCAGTAGTTGAATGTTTGCTACTGTTTCATTTTTTGTGGGCAATGGATTCATAGGTACTTATTATATTAAAAAATTCAACAGCCTGGTCAACATAGTGAGACCCTGTCTCTACACAAAGCAAAAAAATTAGCTGGTCATGTTGGTACTTAGCTATGGTCCCAACTACTTGGGAGGCTGAAGGATGAAGGTCACTTGAGCCCAGGAGGCTGAGGCTACAGTGAGCTATGCTCATACCACTGCACTCCAGCCTGAGCAATCGAATGAGACCCTGTCTCTAAAAAATCAAAAAAATGTTAAAATAGCCATGAGAAGTTATGCCAATTTACAACAGAGAGTGGCATAATCCTATTTGCAGTTCAAAATGATCTTTCTGGCTGCACTGAGGAGACTTCTCTGCAACAGGGCACGATTGTAAGCAGGGCTCCCAGTCGAGAGACTACTGTCATGGACAGCCACAGAGGAGAGGGGCTCAGACTCGGGAGATGGCAGCAGAGGTGGAGCGCACGTACCTTTGCTCAGACTGACTTGGCTGTCCATTTTTACATTTAGGGCATCAATATTAAAGAAATAGCAACTCAACACTCCACCAAATAGATGGTAGAAAAGAAACAAACCAGGTCAGTGCCTTTGACAAGAGATTTCCAATAGCCTTTCCATTAGAAATGGTGTTATCAGGTGAATAAACATAGACCACATCCGAATGACAATTTGGAGACCATTAGAAGCAACATCAGCCAGGGTAGCTGGCTTAGGAGAGCTCGCAGAAAATCTTCTTATCTCCAGGAAAAATAAATAAGAGAAAAGTCACAACAGAGCTACACCCCAACTATGTCACCCACTCTCCTGGGGCAGTTTTCTCCCTCACTTATATTGTACCTATCTCCTATCTCCACAAACGTACTTAAAATTCTCTGAAGTAGCAATTCTGGGAAAACTGATTTCCGACGGGCATCAGTTTAGTTTGGCGAGCTGCTCATTCATGCTTGCAGTTTGAGGTACAAGGGTCAAGGCTAAAGTTCAGCAAAGGCAAGTGATGATTTTGCTATCATTCTCACAGGAAGACTTTAAACCATCAACGGGCAGCTGCCATCTACCCTGTGTTAGGCAGCTGTTAGTACACCAAAAGGCAACCAGTTCTAGGCCTTCTGGGTTTGGGCTGCTTGATCTCTCACAAGTTATTTACTTTGAGGCTGCCTGGTGAAGCAAAGCTTGGGATTTGGGGCTGCTATCTTAGCTCTAGCTAAGGGATCTTGGGTGGCCATGGACCTGTGAATCTGTGACAACACAGACGAAGACGTTCAGTAAATGGTCAGTCACCCATCCCTAAGAAGCCTTCAAAAACAACCCTACCTACCTAGAGGCTGCCCTGATTCTCTGCACCATTGTGGAATGTTCTAGAATAACTGCAACTTTCTCTCCCTGGTTTCACTTTCCAGACACCAGAACAAGAGCAGGAGCTGACTAACGCTATTCTTGGTGGTGACAGACCTTTTGGGTTTTGCTTCTCTTTGTGTGCCCTCCTGCTCCTTTTGTATCTGCTTGCTTAGGGGTTATTACACTTGCCACGCAAAAGATGAAAGAAAAATCAAAAGAAAGGTAAATGGGTCAACCACCCTTCCCTCCACCACACCCCATCTCCTGAGCCCACACAGGTCCCCTTGTCTTCTTCCTGCCCCCTTCACCAAGAAATAAAACGCATGACATTATTTACAAAACGGGTTTCACAGTTACAAGCTTTGAAGCCTTCCACGTGAGCTTTCTGACTCTGGGGATATGAGATAAGAATCTACCCCTCAGATGATATGAATAATAATAATGGTAATCTTTTACACAGGCTGGGAAAGCCCTAAGAAGAACAGATTTTTAATTCTGAGCAGTCCGGAGGGTGGTTTGCTCAGGCAGCCTCATATAGGCGTGCTCCAAAGGCGCGGGGTGGGGGGGTGGAGGTGGGGCACGATCCTCACTCAAGAGCTTCCTGAGCACACATCTACATGCCTGGTGGAAACGGGAATTATGCACTCTGGTAACCCTGACGACATCACAGTTAACTCATTTACATTGGACGTTGAACAGATTTGCCCCGAGTAACAGATAAACATATTTACATGGATTATAAATCCTAGTCCTGCAGAGCTGAAAATGATCTAGAAATCATCTAACCAAACTTGCTCACGTTACAGAAAAGGAAATTGAGGCCAAGAGACCCCGAGTTACTGACCCAGCCACACCCAGTGGCAGGGCTGGAGTTCAGACGTTGCTCTCCAAGCCCCCAGTGTCTCTGAACTTGAGTGGAATTATTCTGTTATCTTACAATGGGCAGAAAAGCAATGAGGGAAACAAGATGGAGAAAAAAGAAATTGAAACAGAGAGAAAAGGATGGAAGAGATAGTGACAGAAACGACAGGAGAGACCGTCTTCCCCATCTGTCTGTATCTTCCTCTGTATCTGCTTGATCTCATTCTTTTCTTTTGACTTGTCTCCCACAGGCTGGCTCCGAAAGAACACAGCATTATTTAGTTTTCTTCAAATACAAACAACCCTCGAACAACACGGATTTGAATTGCTCAGGTCCACGGTGAGCCCACGAATACACGAATTTTCTTCCACCTCTGCCATCCCTGAAACACCAAGACCAGCCCTTCTCCTCCTCCTCCTCCTCAGCCTACTCATGTGAAGATGACAGGGATGAAGAACTTTATTCTGCTTCATGAATAGCGATTTTCTCTTCCTTGTACTTTTCTGTAAAACATTTTCTTTTCTCTGGCTTGCTTTGGTGTAAGAATATAGAATATAATACATGGAAAACACAAAATATGTGTTAATCAACTGCATTATTGGTAAGGCTTCTGGTCAACAGTAGTCCTATTAGTAGTTAAGTTCTCGGGGGAGTCAAAAGTTATACATGGATTTTTCATTGTGCAGGGGGTCAGGACCCCTAACTCTGGTGTTGTTCACGGCTCAGCTGGACTTTTGAAGAGGGCCTGCAAATGAGCAGAATGATGGTGGGGCTGAGAACAGGCAGAACAACTTTCCAGGACCTATGCATCATGCCCACCCCATGCCCATACCCCCATCACTGCCAGTGAGGAAGTAAGACCTGGTCATCTAGGCCTTCAAGTGTGGTTCATGAGCATCACCTGGCATGGTTTAAAATGTAAAATCTTGGCTAGATGCGGTGATTCGCACCTATAATCCCAGCATTTTGGGAGGCTGAGGCTGGAGGATCACTTGAGCCCAGGAGTTCAAGATCAGCCTGGGCAATATAATAAGACCCCATCACTACAAAGAATTTTATAAAGAATTAGCCAGGCATGGTTGTACACACCATAGTCCTAGCTACTCAGGAGGCGGAGGCAGGAGGATCATTTAAGCCCAGGAGTTGGAGGCTGCAGTAAGCCATGATCACACCGCTGTACTCCAGCCTGGGTGACAGAGTAAGACCCTGTCTCAAAATATAAATGATAAATAAATAAAAATAAAGAATCTTGGACCCCTGCCTCAAATCTAAGGGATCAGAATCTTCACATTAACAAGATGTCAATGATCCATATGCACATTAAAGTTTGAGAAGCAATGATGAACATTAGTAGTAGTTTTTCACCTGTGTACCTTCTTCAGTCACAAACTTGCTTTCATGACCCTGGGAAGAAGACAGGTCAGAGATGTCAAAGATTGAGTAAGATTTACACAGTTTCTTCAAAGCTGAAATGTACCCTGGGATGTGCCTCAGGAACAGATAAATCCATTTTAAATAGCTCACTCCAGAGCAGTTGTGGTTTGGTCCTTCTTCTTCAGGCCAATGTCATCTGTGACAAATTTGCAATAATTCCTATCACAGGTTGAGTTTGCAAAATCCTAAAGGATGCAGATTTCCAATATTTCCAGCCACTTCTGAATCAGAAAAGCATAAACAGCAGGAAAGATTTAAATATGTTGAACTTGCCCAATCCTGAGGCAAAGAGGCTCTCCTTCCATGCCTTGCTGGAAAGGGGGCCTGGGATGGACTGGGGTAGGAAGCTGTGGATTGATCTGCTGCTTTGAAGAGGTAGCCTTGCAGTCAAGGTTTTCTAAGCAGCAACCTTGTGGCAAAACCACAATAAAAAAATTAGCAGGAGAAAATTTTCAGGTGTCAGTTCCAATTAGGGAGGTGCAGAAGGGAAATAAAAAGCATTGTATGTAAAAACATTTCCAACATTGAAGCTGGTGAGGGAATATTGATTTATATCTTTATTTTCCCAAGCGTTATGTCATCCCATGTGTCACATTGACACTGACGAAGATTTCTTGTTACATAATCCCTTCGCCAACATCAGGGAATAGCCCTGCCCTTTGATCTAAACAGATGTGATCTTGAGAGTTACCCTACTTACACGTCTCCAGTTAGGCTGCTCAAAATAAGATTTCTGAAAGGAGAGAAAGGAGGAGAAAAGTACACATAAACGTAGAATGAGTAAGCTTTAAAAAAAAGAGAGAGAACGCGAGCAAATTCTAGAATGTGCATCCTATGAATAGACACTGCCAATGTGTGATATGTATAAAGCACTCCATACCCTTCACAGGTTTTACGTAATCTGCAGATTTTGCCAATCATGTCCATATTTATAGCCGTATGCAACTCTTCATAACACAAATGCTAAAACAAAGGCCAAAACTTCCATCGCGGAGAATCTGAATTCTGCCGCTTTCTACTTTTGTCTACACACACACACACAACACAAACCACCACCATAATATTGCCTATCACAACAGTGACATCATGTTGTTATTCAATGAAGACCTCAGCACAAAGGTCTCAGTCACCAAGACAGAAAGCAAGCCTCTCTCCCACATCGGATTCCCACTTGTCATATGGAGACGAGATGTGAGACCTGGCTTCTGAATTGGATATGCTCTGGGAAAAAAAAAAAAAAAGACTTCAGGATCACAGCATAGCTCCCAAGTTCCCACCTCACTCGTTGTAACACAATCGTAAAATAACACACACGAACACATTCATGCCCCATATGCTTCCTAGGCCTTCAAAAGATATTTCTCTCTATTTTTATTGGACTTTGAATCCAGCCCTGCAACACTGAAAGTCTGAGAACGTTCCAATCTGCTCCATATTTGAGCCGGCTCCAGGCAACACAAGTAAATTGTTGTTTAGTTCCATCTTGCTATTTAAGTCAGCAAATCTGACCTCTGTTTCCTTCTCATCATGGGCAGGTTGATTGTAGCCAGGACCCAGATTTGAGATATTTTGCCACTTCAGAAAAAGTTGTGGGGACACAGAGGAAAAAACAGTTTAAAGAATAAGCCCTTGAACATGGAAGGCAATGCAAGGAAGGGAGTGTTTGGCTCTCTGCCATTTTGCAAATGTGTTTTCAAAACCAATCACAATGCAGTGATCAAGCAGTATATCTGTTCCTACACCAGACTGCTCAGACCAATCAACTGGGTGGGGCTTTCCTGGACTCCCTTATTCTTGGAAATGGGGGGTACAGTGCTCTGTAACAGCCTCTTGATATAAGAAAGGATTTCTTTAAAAAAAAAAAAAAGACATCTTTTATTTCCCCAACTGTTTCCTCTCACAGTACAATTTGGGGTCAACTCAGGTCTTACAACATTCTGAAGGATAATTTGGCATTTTCTTTCTATAAATGTGAATACGTAGACTGAAAAGGGCTTACTTTTACTGCGTCTTTCACCACAGAGAAGTACAGGGTGAAGGGAACACTCACCAACTGCCTCTCTCTGAGAATCTGTTATAAATAGACAGGAGGTAGATGACTTTTGAAGGGCAAAAAAAGGACACTTCCAGAAAAAAAGAGTGTTAATTGCATTTGCTTTCAAAAATGGCAAATCTCTGTCTTTGCTTAAAGCAAACAAGGCACTTAAGCTGCAAAGACCTTGTGTCTGTCGTGCAGCCTCTCCCCAGGTGGAGGGATACTGACCAGACCTTCACATGGTCACTTCACCTTTTTAAATGGTGAGGTTTGGCTCCTTGAGTTCAAACTGCTGGCGCACAGCATGGAGTTAGGAATACTCAGTCTTAAAACTTTTACACAAATCCAAGAAAAAAGGGAAGAAAAAATGAAAACAAAGAGACTTTCTTTTCAGCTGCTAAAAGAATAAACTACCCCTGTTCCTCACCTTCTTCCCCCTCTCTAAGTGTGGTGAGCTCCCTGAATGGAGAGGTAATCAAGCTGAAGGTGTGATGGTTGCCACAGGGTACAAACCACACAACCTATATCCCCAGCATCGGGGATCCCCTCCCCTCCTCTTCTGCAAAACTCAGGGGTACAGGAAGCAACAGCTGCTACAAGCACAGTTTAGTACTTTATTTCCAAATATAGTGCTAAAGAGAAATGGAAAATAAAATTAGTTACAATAAAATGGCCCCTGTGAAAGAAAAGCTAATTCTGTCCACTACTCTGTACTGCCAAGAAAAAGGGAAGGGAAAATTGATACAAATGAAAATAGGAATTTGCGTAAGTGGACAGGTAAGTTTTCCAGGTATCAAGAAAAATACCTTGATGAAGTAATATGGTTAAATTTTAAAAATCAGAGGAATATGAAAATCCTGTTAACAATCTATATTAGTTTATTTCACAATTAAATGAAACATGTAATTTTTAAATTAGTATATTAAAAAGAGCTGGATTAAAAAAATTTAAGTGTAAGTACAATTTTGGCATTTTGGTTGTTGGTATTTTTGTTGTTTTGTTTGTTGTTTTTTGGGACAACTACCCACTGTCTGATTCAAAACCAAAGGCTACTGTGTTTTTCTAGAACAGCAGAGACCTTGTGCTAGATTTCTTAGAAATTACTTCTACCTCCTTCCCCGTTCAGTTCCCATTATTATCACCTCCCCCACCATGAAGGGAAGAGTCACAAGACAAGGAATGTTGTGTGCTGAGGTTGGACTTGGCCAAGCAGAAGCAGCTGCATGCAGGCTGGGTACAAAGACCCTCCCAGTCTGCCAAGGTATAATGGCCAAAATGTCTGTGTCCCCTAGAAATTCATATGTTGAAGTCCTAATCCCCAATGTGATAGTATTTGGAGGTGGGCCCTTTAGGAGATCATTAGTTTTAGATGAGGCATGGGGGTAGGACCTTTATGATGGGATTAGCATCTCTTATGGTCTGAATGTTGGTGCCCCTCCAAAATTGTACATTACAACAACTCTCAAGATGATGAAATTAGGAGGTATGGCCTTTGGGAGATGAATAGGTCAGAAGAGTGGACACTCACCAATAGGATTAGCACCTTTATAAATGAGTCTGGGAAACAGGCTTCCTCCTCCTACTGCCACATGAAGGATACAGCAAGAAGTTGCCATCTTTGAAGCAGAGAGCAGCCCTCACCAGACACTGAATCTGCTGACACCTTGATTTTGCACTTCCCAGCCTCCAGAACTGTGAACAATAAATTTCTGTTGTTTGTAAGTTACCCAGTCTAAGAAACTTGGTTATCACAGCTGAGTAGATTAAGACAGTGCCCTTATTTTTTGAAAAGGGTGGGGGAGGCAAAAATCTATCCCTCTCTCCAGACATACACACCAACAAAAGGCCATGTGAGCACACAGTGAGAAGGCAGCCAACTGCAAGTCAGGAAGAGAGCCCGCACCAGAAACCAACCATGCTGGCGCTTAGACCTTGGACTTCCAGCTTAAGAACTGTGAGAGATAAATGTCTATTGTTTAAGCCATGTGTCTGTAGTATTTTGTTAGGACAGCCTGAGCTGACAAAGACACAGGGTAAACCCCATCTACCTCTGTCCCTCCCTTCACAGCAAGTAAACTTGTCCCTGAGGTCACCTTCTTCCTGCTGCTAAAATATTCCCAACTTACCCAGGCCCAACTGATCTTCTTTCCTTCCATCCCAACTTTACAAACCACAAGATTAAGTTCTGACTCCTGAAAGTGAAGGGGAAGATACAGAAATAAAATGTGTGTATGTGTGTGTTTGTATACATACTGGGCAGGGAACACCCTCTCTTTCAAAGACCAACTAGAAAAATATGACAGCTCCAGGCAGGTTTTCACCAACATCATTCCAGGGAGAGGTGCTCTGTCTGCCTCTTTCCAACGGTGCTTGGCTTCCTCTAGCATTCTCTCTCCAACATGTGTGCCCTGCCTGGTTGTTATAAATATCCTCTTGAAGGGGTGAAAAGGTCATCCTGACTCACATCAGCAAAAACAAGAGGGCATTGGTGGAGCTTGTCTCCATCAGTGATATATTTTTAAAACCTCTTAGCATCAACAAGTCTCTTTGTTATTGAAGTGAAATGTTTTTGAAACACAGAGACACAAAAAATACACAAAGTCTGGGTATAACCAGACATGCAAAACTCCTGCGCTTGACAATCCAGTTTCCCTGAAGTTAATGTGGTGTGAGCCCGCAGGATAGACAACAGAAGGACAGGGCCCCAACAGAGGTGCAATTTTCACCTCAACTTGTCCCTAAATATACCCTATTTCCATGCTGCCAGGAGATTTCAACTGTAGACTACACCAGGGTTACACACTGGGATTTCCCAAGGTCAAAAGCATCATGAAGAGTGTTATTGTAATTATACATCATGAAACCATCATGAAAGATGCTGTTGTAATTAAACCAACAGTGCTATTTCCCCCACACGCTGCTGCAGCAGAACACGAATGTATTTAAAAAGGGGGCTGGGGTAGAAAGGGAGGAGGTTCAAAGAGAAGAGAATTCTGGAGAAGAGTTAAGTGTTGAGGAATGGGGGTAAGTATAGCCCAGGCCAGATACCCTTAAGGGAAAGGAAGGAGCAGGCTTTCTGGACAGACAGAGAGTCTGGGGGAAAAACAGGAGAAAAATCTAAGTAGGTTGGGTCACCAGAAGTCTCCTGAATGTACTCAGGAGGGATTAAGGGAGAAGGTGTAGTTCCACGTACACAGGGACGTTTGCTGCATTCTTCCTGACTGTACCCCTGGGACACAGGGCCCCACAGGCAATGTCCCCCTGTTCACACAGACCTTGAGGGTGTTCAGGCAAGATGTTCAGAAGGCAGCATTTCTCAGGTCAGAACTTCTAGGAATTGCTGGTATGTTGTGAGACAGAAAGGTAAAAGCAGCAGGAAGAAGCCAACGACGTGGACTGAGCCCTGCTCACACAGCACCTGCTCACTCTGCACCTGAAGCACCTGTCCTGCCCTTCACAAGCCTACAGCTCATGGGAGTCTCACTCCCTCTTCTCCATGGCATGCTTCTCCTATGGGTGGGCTCCATGCTACACATGCCCTGTCTCACTGCATTTTCCCGTGGCTTTCTCCTGGCTACCTAGCTTCCTCTGCCTTCTGCATCCATTCGAGACCCCTCCAGGAGTTTATACCTCTTGTCCTCTTCCTTCTATTCTAATTTTTTTAAACCTTGCTATGTAGCTTTTTAAAAATGTGGCCAGGCACAGTGGCTCACACCTATAATCCCAGCACTTTGGGAGGCCAAGGTGAGAGAATTGCCTGAGCCCAGGGGTTGAAGACCAGTTTGGGCAACTTGGTGAGATCTCTTCTCTACAATAAATAAATAAATAAATTAGCTGGGCATGGTGGCATGTGCCTGTAGTTTCAGCTACTCGGGAAACTGAGGCAGAAAGATCGACCAAGCCCAGCAGGTCAAGGCTGTGGTGGCCGTGAGTGTGCCACTGCACTCCAGCCTGGATGACAGAGTGAGACTCCAACTCAAAAAAAAAAAAAGGTATTATGCAAGACTGGCAAGGTTCCTTGTTTCCACCTCACAGAGTGCTCCTAGTCATCCACGGAGAGACTCAAGGAACTTGCTCTTAATGGCCTTTTGTGCTTGGAGCCAATTTTTCCCTACTCCTGCCCTGGCCTATGGTGACTTCACCCCTTAATCCATGAAGAGGCTGGTGCCTGCCTGCCCTCTTGCTGCAGACTCATCTCTCTTTGCCTCAGATGGTGACTGGGGTGGTGACCATCTTTCCCCAAATAATTTCTAATCAATGGTCTTCACCACCCAACTCTGACAGACATTTAGGGAATTCCTTACTGGCAGGTCAATTACACCTTTCTTTAACCCTAGACATGGCACACTGAAGGATATAATCATACTTGATAGTTCTTGGCACAATACCATCTTTGGTCCATGTGGAGGTCCTTCTCTGTTTGTCTGTTTTCTCTGTTTGTTTTATTTATCCCCCTCTGTCCCCACTTATTATCCCCATTAGCTCCCCCCCCCACGATAAGCAATTATTCTAATGTATTTAACACCCAACTTTTAAAATGTTTTTTGCATAATGTTTGCTGCTTTTTGGTGTACATACATTTTTAATTTGCAGAAATGATTTGTGCTACACATTTTTCCTGTTGTTTTCTTTTACTTTTTTCAATCAGCATTATGTTTTTAAGAGAATCCACACTGCTATTGTGCATGCAGCCCATTTTTTCTTGTTATTGCATAGTATTTACATAGATGCATACACATACCATGTTTCACCTAGTAACGGTCCTGGTGATGGACAGATGACCTCTAACTGTCTATCAACATGATAACAGGGCAATATATTAATGTGAGCACCTTTACATGTGTCCCCATACAGACCAGAATGAAAATTCCTTTGGGATATATACCTGATTATGAAACATCTGGGTCACAGTTTATGTAAGTATTTAATTTACCTAAGTAGGGCTAGATTACTCCCGAAAATGGCTGCACATCAATCTAGACTCTTACCCACAGTGTATGAAGGCCCCTACATAGCCCAAACTCCCATGTCCATCACCCAGCTTTCTAATTTTTTCCTGTCTACATTGGTAAAAAGCTAAATCTTATTCTCATCTGCATTTCTCTAGTTATTTGTATATATGACCATTTCTTTATATTCATTGTCTTTTGGGTTTTCTGCTCTCTAAAATGCCTGTTCATGCCTTTTGTTCTTATTTTCTATTTGGAGTTGATTTTCAGGCCTTCTTTGCATAGTCTACTTATTAACCTTTTGTCAGTTTTAGATATTGCAAATATCTTCTTCTACTCTGCCATCTCTCTGTGAACTTTGTCTATAACAGCTTTCCATGAAATACAATTCTTAATTATGTTATAATTATACAAATTTATGAAATTTTTTGCCTTCTGGCATTTTATTTTAAAAGTCCTTCTTTGCCTCACTCCTGAAGAGATTCTCCTAACATTTTCTTCTATTAACTTTGTAGTTTTACCTCCCATAGTTGGCAGATCCAGCCTCTAGAATAGCCCTTTAATCTATCTGGAGTCTACTTTTATAAGCCATGTACAGTGGGGATCTCATTTTCACCTATTCTAAACAATGAGCCATTTTCTTGGTCATCTCAGCAATTCCCCAGTGATTTGTGCAGACTTGTCATTGTTCCTAATATGCTCAGGTCTATCCTTGAGCTTTCTATTCTGTCCCATTGGTCTGTATGTCTGTTACTGCATACGATTCATATTACAATGGTTTTGCTGTGTGACTTCATATCTAGAAAAGTCCCCTTTTTTAACTTGTGTGTTCTTTTAAAAAATGACTTAGTTATTTGTCAATCTTTACTCTTTCAAAAATTTCTAAAATTCCTTTTAAAAAAATCCAACTGGAATATTGATTGAGAGTACACTGACATGATAAACTAATTTGGGAAGAATCACAGTCTTTATGATATAAAATTGTTCATCCAAAAGCATGATATTTATTACTATTGTGTTTTATGTCTCTTATTAGAGTTGTAAAGGTTTTTTCCACAGAGGTCTGATGTAGTCTTGGTTAAATCAATTCCTAAATATTATATTGTTTTTGATTACTATTGAAATGGTATTTTTTAAATTATATACTCTGGATGAGTTCAACCTGAAAATATCAGTACAGCAGAGGGGGAATTGAAATTGTCACTTCCTCTAACTTAATTATTCCTTTCTGCTAACAAGGAATGGTGGTCTTCCTGAGCTGAACTGTGCCAGGAGAATGTCCAGTCAGGAAGTTCTTTCTCTCATATTTCTTACCCTCTCTTCCATCCCCCGACCCATTCTTCCATAGCTCTCTTTCCGAAAACTCCTAACATGGAACACCCACTCCTTCCCTCTACAAATTCCAACCCTCTTAACCAGAAGAGAAGACATACTTCTTGGATTCCTGCTTGCTTCTTGCAAATGCCCCAGTGTTATTTGGTCTGAGCGGAGGTTTGGTACATGAGTGGAGTGCAGAATGAGCTCCAGTTCAAAGATCGAGAACAAAATCTGTTGCCCAATTCTGATTTAACAGAATCCCTACTAAAGAGTACTCTGGCTAACCTCTAGATGGCTTCTTGATAAACTCAAAGAACATCTTGCCAAGTCAAGTACTGACTTTTGTTGGAGACATCACAGTGGAACCTCATGTGAAAACAGAATGTCCCTACAGTCTATGTGACTTTGACCTTGCATCTTTACAATAATGAGTTCTGGCATGATTGTGTGATGGAGCTTTTACTCTTTCCTGGGCCTGATATATAATGTGACAGTCATCACACTAGCTATAAATGACTCTCTTTCTGGCATTCCCAATGGATAGCAGCAATTCTGATTAAGTTTTTCTGTTTTGTTTTATTGGATGCTAAAAAGTCCTCTAATAGGTAGGGTAAATATAAAGGAGCAAAAACAGTTTATCTTACCAGAATTTCTCTCCTGACACAGAAACACTATTAAATCTTGTGATTGTCTTAGTCCATGTTTTGCTGGTATAACAGAAATACCACCAGTAGGGTAATTTATAAGGAAGAGAACTTTATTTCTCACAGTTCTAAAGACTGGGAAGTCCAAGAACATGGCACCAGTATCTGGTTAGAAAGTGTACGAGACAGGGAGAGGAAATCAAGCCAAACACATCCTTTTTATCATGAGCCCACTCCCATAATAACTAACCCACTTTTGAGATAACTGTATTAATCCATTTATGAAGGCAGAGCCCTCATGACCTGATCACATCTTAAAGGCCCCACTTCCCAATATCACGATTACATTGGCAATTATGCTTCAACGTGAGTTTTGATGGGAATATTCAAACCACAGTACTGATCCAAAACTTCCTTTCTCCCTGCCATTTCATGATCAACCTAGAAAAGACTACCTGTCATACTATTAAACTTCCACAGGTTGAGAAGCCAGTGATGAAAATAAAAAATACTGCAGGGCTCAAGTTATCAAAATGAGGTTTAATTGCAAGGGACTTGAATTGTCTATAGTCTTACCAAACTGCTAGGCATTTATATGTAAGGTGAGGTCACCCTAAACCTAGAGAACACTTCACTTGCAGAAGACATGACCCTCTGCTCATTCATAGCTCCTATGCCTTCAATGGGGCCTTTCTCCCTGCTTGTCCCCTTCAAGCAGTGATCCCCACCCAACCTTCAATATTCAAAACCACTTCTGGTTGAGAATCACTAGCTTAGAGTCACACCATCAAATTGTAAAGTTTACAGTGAAATTCAGCTGGATTTTAAAGACCAACTCCTTTGTGGCCCTTTATATGTCCCTGTTTTCACAACAGAATTTACCACTTCCTCTCCTAAATCACTCCCAAGCAAACACATCCAAAAGAATCCCCAATTAGGCAGAAACAGAAGAATCTCAAGAAAATCCAATTCTCTCTTCTTTCCTTCCTCCCTTACACTGAACTACAGCTAAAAGCAGCACTATTAGTGATACTTATTGGTACTTAATTATCCTCAGCTTTATGTCTTCCCTTAAGTCTGTTCACCCTTTACCTCTGCACTTTGTCTCTAATTCCAGGCTGTGAGTTCCATATGGAAGACCCGTACTTGGTCCATTCTTTCTGGTCTCTCCCAACACAGTGGTACAGCCTTACTAGTTCTGGAAGTATATTGGAGTGAACTAACTGGTCAACTTTATTTCTAAACATTCCATACAGATCTTGGGGAGTGATAGCAACCCAACTTTCAAACCTGGTTTCTTGAGCAAGTCATTGTATTCATGGACAGGGTACCAGGGACAGAAGGAATGTTTACGTGTGTATTTTAAGTCAATGTAATTGAACATTTCCCCTGGGTTTTGCCGTTTCTCTTTAAAGAGGGCATTCCTGTTTCATATTTTACTGTCACGTAAGACATACTCTAGCCTCTATAATAGGTGCCCAAGGAGCGGATATTGCAGCCCCAAGGATTTTTAAGTCCCCTGACAAACATATCATTATGCATTCACAATGGTGAGGTGCATTGTTATGTTTCCAGCAGCCTGCAAGAGAGACCCTGCTGAGCAGGATGGAGAAAGTCTCAGCAATTAATTGGTAGAGTTGAATTGTTAACATTCTCCTGGTGTTCCCAAGCACAGGGCTCTTGACTGGCCTGCTGGAGAAAATAACTGGGGGTGGAGGAGGATGGAGGGTGGAGAGGAGGAGAGAAAACTCATTAAAACCCCAATCAAGTCATTTTAGCAGGGTTTTTTTCCACAAGGCATTTGCTTTGAGTCCAGAATGTTACACTTGTTGAACGCTATTATCATAACAAATCTCTGCTCTTTCCTAAAACCTGAAATTATTTGCTTTCCTTGGGAGAATCCTGTGTGGAATATTAGAAACCTCATATCCTAGATTCCCAAGAGAGTATATGTTTGCACCATGGTGTCTCCAACAGTATGCAATTCTTACAGATACACACACGTACATATATCATGATTAAAAAGATACTCTCCTTCTCTGGAAGCTTTTCTGTCCTCTCAATAAATCCCGCCTCCCCCCCCACCAAAAAAAAGGTATGTGTGTTACATACCTTACAATACAATACAGGGACTTATTATAACACATTCCAAGCTGTGTCTACTTCTTTTTCTTTGTGAGGGGGGGAATATCGGGATTGGAAAATTATATATTTATCAAAAGTTATTGGGTTAATGTCTAGAAAACATATTCTTACGAAAGATTGCTGTTATAGCAGACAACAGTTGGATTGCATGGCCAACCCCCTTTCCAGAGCAGCCTTCCTCTCTTGTCTCAGTCACAGGCAGTTCCCAGTATCCACGTCTGTTCCGTGTGGCCCTGTTCTCCCAGCCAAGTTGACTGGGAGTGGACACCAGACCTGTTTCAGACCAGTAAGAATCTCAAATTCCAGACCCCAGGTCTTTGGAATAGGAATTAAGAGGTAGACACTAGTGTGTGGCTATATTTTCTATCAGGTGGACTGAGGGGAAGATAAAGTTCATCCAGCTGAGAGAAGAAAGGAAAAGAAAACAAGTACACAGGAAGAGATAGAAATAAGACATAGACCTGGGCACAGTGGTTCACACCTGTAATCCTAGCACTGTGGGAGGTCAGGGTCAGAGGACTACTTGAGTCCAGGAGTTTGGGATCAACCTGGGCAACAGAGCAAGACCTCATCTCTAGAAAATAAGTAAATAAATAATAGAAATCAGAGATGGAGATTTCTGCCTGGGTGTCATATGGAGCATCCTGTCTATTGGGCTGACTTGTTCAACTGGCTTCTGCATTCATAGAACAAGAACCCTTGCACTGGTGTTTAGGACCAAGGAAGAACAATCAGGAAAGCAAACCCCCGCTGAGGATCTTAAGAAGGGAATCTTCATCTTAAAGAGTAACTTTTCTTTTCTTTTCTTTTTTTTTACTGGTAGAACAAAAAATATTTTATTTTAAAAATACTTTTACTGTAAAATTCTACTTAGAAAGTAAATATAACATACAAATATACAATAAAGGGGAAAACTACTTAAATATTGACTATCAGAATATTTTAAAATAACATAAGCAGTGTAAATATTATTGGTACAAACGCATGTACTTTTGATCAGTTAAGAGAGAAAGAGTAACATTTCTATGCATCCTACATTATTTCTATCTCCTCCAGCAGTGAATGTCTAGCAACAAAACATGTCATTAAACACATCTTATTCAGGGTCAAGTATCAGTGTATGGTTGGCATGATGAAATTTGACCCATAGATATTCAAAGATTCCATGTGCTTTGTATTTATCTATCCTTGTTATTGAGAAACCTGTTAGCATAAAGCTTAAGGGAAAGACTAATTCTATGGAAAGACTAATTCTATGAAAATACTCAACACATCCCCAAATATTGATATTTTACAGAGGTGAGATAATTCCAGTGGCACTGAAGGACTATCTGCCCCCCAAACATCCCCTACCCTTCCTAGCCACCATGTTGCTATTTATAAATTCCATTATTATAGTCATCCCTCTACATTACTATGAATCCTCTGTTTTCAGAAATTTCCTTTTAAGATGTAAATATTATGTGGCAGATTTTACACACTAAACCAGTAACATAATAGTGTGAATTCACTCCTCAGATTAGTTAGTTTATATTTTAAAAGCTTGAGGATCAGGCCTATCAGATGGGTGAGAAAGCAGATTTTCCACATGTTGAAGAGAATTATTGAGTCTCCACTGTATGTTTGAGATTCTGTTGGTGACACATAATGAACATGACCCCGTTTCCTCCCTCAAGAAGTTTGAAGTTAGGTGGAACTGGGGCAGTCAGACACAGATCAACTCCAGTACTTTGCGGTACATGCACTAATTGAACTGTGTATCTAATACAATAGAAGCACCTGGATGAGATGGGTGTAGGCAATATAAAGCTTCATAACTGAGATGTAGCTTAGGCTAAGTCTTGAGCATGGGGAAAAGTCCATAAGGTGGACAGTCCTTTCAGGCAGAGACACCAACTTGTGCACACTAAGGTGGCATGCTAAGGAGAAATGCAGTATAGGAAATGATATGGCTTTCCATCAGATAGAAGGAAGAATGTCCTGGAAGAAGCAGATGGGGTTAGATCAGAAAGGTCCATCTATGGTTTGAATGCTTCTTTCTTCTCCAAAACTCATTTTGAAACTTAATCCCCTATGTAATGGTATTAAGCGGTGATGATTTTAAGGAGAGGTTGGGTCATGAGGGCTCTGCCCTCATGAATGGAATAATCCATTCAGGGATTAATGAGCTATTATGAAAATGGGTTAGTCATTGAAAGAGTGAGTCTGTTGTAAAAGCCAGTTGGACTCTCAGTGAGCCCTCTTACCCTGTGATACCTTCTGTCAAGTTTTGATGCAACACGAGACCTTCACTAGAAGCTAACCAGAGGTAGCTGCCCAACCTTGGATTTCCCAGCCTCCAGAACTATAAGAAATAAATCTCTTTTCTTTATAAACTACTCAGTCTCAGGTGTTCTGTGATAGCAGCAGAAAATGAACTCAGATAGGCCCTTGACACATACCAACAAATTTGGACTTAAAAAAAATACTTATAGCCCTGTGAGCTTTGCTAGTTCTAGCAGGGTACATGCTGGCCAAGAGAAAATATGCAGAGCCAATAGGAGCTGTTAAGAGGCTATTTCTGAATTCTCACAAGAAATGTAAACAGAGGCTTGCCCAAGGGAAAGACAACTCAACTCTTCCTCCTAGCCTTTCTGAGACCTTGGCCCCAAGTCCCAAGGTCACAAAGACTTTCTCATGAGTTTTCTTTTTTTTTTTTTTTTCCCCCTCTCTCTCTTGTTTTGGCTATTTGTTGGGTTTATTGCGAATGTGCATGACTTCCTATTTACAACACTTGTAGCCTGATCTCCAAAATAGGCTGACATTTAGGGAGTATTATGGTTAATATTTAATTTTTCCACATTTACGCTCAACTGATTAACTCATATAAGCATGCTAAGGTCCACATATGTGTGATGCTATCTATGCCTATGTCTCAAAACATAGCAAACTTCGTAAGTTAAAGTGAAAAGACATCCACTTTTGCTCACAATTAAAGGGTCATTTAGGGCCATTCAAAATCAATCTCTTCCATACACTTTAAAGAGAGGGGGAGAAAAGAAATCAAAGGATTTTTTTTACACAAAGGACACCATAAACAAAATTAGCAAACAACATATTGGAAGAAGATATCTATAACGTCAAAACTAACAAGGAACTATAATCTAGAATATATATAAGGAACTCCTACCAACCAGCAAGACTAAGGTAGCCATTCTGAAGAGAATTGGCAGGACTCTGCCAACATAAGGATGTATGTATTCTATGACCAGCAAGCCTGTCCCTGAGTCACAGGGCATACATATATGCTAAAATGCTATATGCTACTAATCCTTAGGAATTCTCCCATAGGCCAATAAGACATGTATGTGTATGTTCGTGGCAGCATCTGTGGTAACAGGGAGTTGGAGGCAGTCTAGGCACTCATCATTGTGGGAGGAGATGAGGAAAGCAGGGGTGCACACGCTGGAATACTATACAGCAGTGGGAAGATGCTGACTTTTCCCCACACGTAGCAACATGGATGACGAGTACATAGTGAACAGAAAAAGTTGGAAGCAGAATAAGGTGGAAATATGTGTTTTAACTAAAAGTTAAATCTACCATTTGATCCAGCAATCCTACTATTGAGTATCTACCCAAAAGAACAGAGATAGTCATACGAAAAAGACACCTGTTCATTGCAGCACAATTCACAATTGCCAAGTTGTAGAATCAACCTAAGTGCCCATCAACCGATCAGTGGACAGTGAAAAGGTGGCATATATACACCATGGAATACTATTCAGCTATCAAAAATGATGAAGCAATTTATTTTGTAGCAACTTGGGTGTGGAATTGGAGAACATCATCCCAAGTGAGCTAACTCAGAAATGGAAAACCAAACACCACATGATCTCAGTTACAAATGGGAACTAAACTAAGGATATGCAAAGACATAAAGAATCGTATCATGGACCCTGGAGACTCAGAAGGGACGGGAGGGGGAAAGGACAAAAAAGATGATCTACTGGGCACAATGTGCATTGGTGGAAGTGGTGGGTACTCTTAAAGCCCAGACCAAAAACAATTTGTAGCCCTCAAAGATGTTGAAATTTTTTGAAAAAGAAATAAGTATGAAAAAATAAAGAAAGACATACGAGTTTTACAAAGAATGAAGGCCAACAAAATATTGCACTCAAACATGTTCCACTGGTTGCCTATGAAGAGGACAGAACTGAGGTAGGGAGTGGGAATTAAAGAAGCATGCAATCAAAGAAGGGCCTTGCAGAGATCAAGGGTCAGAGTGTGCCATGAATTGGTCTTTGGCGCCTGAGGGGCAAAACCAAACAAAACAGGGTCACAGGAAACTGCCAGGCTGCAAGGCCTTTGAGGCACAGGAGCAGTGGGCTCCTTTCTGAATCCCTAGAAGCACCTAGTATCATGCACCCTCTTTGGGCAATGTCTACTCTTTGGACCATAGATATTTGATTGATCGACATAGAAAAAAATGGGCGAATACAAGGAAGAATCTAACAGAGGGTGGCCAGGAGACATGGAGTCATTCTCTATAATTAAATAATGACAGATGCACTCCTGTCCAGGCACTGTGGTAGACCCTGATAGTGAAGTGAGTGAAAAGGGACAGCCCCTGTCCTCATGGAGCTATGCCAAGTCAGACAGTCACTGAATCAGGTAGCAAGTATGACACACACTGTTGACAGCAATGACAAATGAGAACAAAGGTCCTGGGGACCCTGCCGGGGGGCTCCTCACCCAATTGTGGAAGTCCAGGAAGAGCATCTCTGAAGTGACTGTTGCATGTACTGAGTCCCAAAAGATAAGTAGACATTCCACAAGCAAAGAGGAGGGAAGGAACGGTACACAGAAGGCAGGAGAAATTGCATGTGTGGCAGGGCCTGGGTCAGAGCGCCTTTCTTGCCTTCAGATATAACATAGCAGTGACTTTAATGGGTAGCCACACAGCATGCTTAGTGTTCTTGAGCCATCCATTTCAAACAAAGAACGGATCCCTGGGTGAGGAAAAACATCCCTCAGTTCTCTTTTCATAGCAAGCAAATGTACATATCCAAGTAGGTATTGCCTAGAGTGGTCCAACTGGAGTCGAGTACTTACCACTGTTCTGTGAAATCATTTCAGTTTGACTTAAGAGTGGTATTTCATTCTGAAAGAAGGGCTCTTAGCCTGTCAAGCTAGCTTACATTTCTATAGTTCTCCTTCCATCCCATGATTCTAATTCTTCAGTTGTGTATCAGCACGAATGCTCACAGCTGATACACTTGACAAGCCTCATGCTGGAAAATGTTATCATGTGTGTTGGGCTTTGGGTGTGAACTGGCTTGATGAACTGAAACTGCGTCATTAGAAATGCCAATGCTAGACAGAACATACAATATCATCTATTTCAGGGGGTCTCAAACTCAAGCCTGCATCAGCATTCTCTGGAGGACTCATTAAAACTACGCAGATGGCTGAGCCCCACCCAGCATGGCCAATTCAGTAGGGACCTCTGGGGTTTAAGAATTTGCTATGCTACTGGTCCAGGGACCACACTTTGAGAATCACTGAACTCTTCTAATTGTATTGACAAAGATACTGAAACCCAGAGAATATAAGTGACTTATGCAAGATCACACAAATTCTTGGTGAACAAACCCAGATCCTAGGAGAATATACTGGATGGGAAATTAAAAAGCTATGAAGATTTTTGCACCAAAGCCCTCATTATTAGTGGTCTTATACGTGTCACGTCGTATATATGAGACATCGTATCTGGTTATACGTGAGTCATCGTATCTGGTTCATATGATCACCTTCCTTCCCTCTTCATTCAAGCCTGAGAAGTACCAGCAACTATTGGGCGGGGTTGCAATAGCAGCAAAGGAGTTAGAGGCAGGCGCTGAGCATCCACATTGCCCTAGACATTCTTGCAAGTCAGATGCTGGTGTTACTTAACACTGTATCTCCAGGCACTCTGCATGATGCTCAGGGCATAAGTCAATACAGTGAGAACTAGCGAGGACTCAGCGAGAACTTCCTTATCCAATACTCCATGACACACTAAAAGGCAAAAGCATGTTCCCGAAGGTCAACCCTGAAATGCCTGCTCCTCCGTCAGCCACCAGTACCTATACAGGGATCACTGTGGCAGCCTGACAGATCCGCTGAAACCCTCTGAGGCACAAAGGAATCGCTGCCAGCCTCCTGTTCCCATTGTAGCCCTGCCATTGTGCAGGTTGTATTCCGGGAGAATGATGGCCACAGCAGTTGTAGGACTTTCAATGCCTTAAACAAATGGGGGAAGGGAGGAGAACCAGACAAAACTAAACAAAAGCAACCACAGGCCTGTTTACCAGAAAGAAGGTTTAATGGCTTACAAGAGAAAGAGCAGGAAGTCTGTGCTTTCACTCTTATTTGTCAGCTCAGTAGAGAAGAGCCTAGGATGGACAAAGATTCTGGCTTGCCACTCTTGTTTTATTGTCCACCCCTCCCTTTTTTTTTATGAGGAATTTGATGAGGGGAGACAAATAAGTCATCAGTTGGGGCCCTTGCGATCAGCAGTGTCAGTTGTTGAGTTGAAGTACATTGTTTAGGCATTAGGAGTTCAGAGGTCAAGTCTCTCTGACTATCATATCTAGGGCCCGGAATGCTACCGTTAACGGGTATTTGTTGTTTAGAGCAATCTAATCATTATAACGTTATTCTTGAATGGACCATATCATGATGTCTTATTACAAAGATGGAAACGTCTTACTTTGCACGAAGCATGATTCTACAAAAATAATAGCTATGTCCATTAAAAAGTTCTGTTCCATGAGGTATCACAATTACACCAGAGCTGTTAAACAACTTGTGTTACCAGCTCTAAGTTTGCTTCCATTCTCATGAGAGTTACATAGGCTGGTAATTTTCTTTTGCTCCAGAGATGTTTGGTCATGGTGTGACCTAAGAGGAGTGTTTATGTATTTAATTCCAGTGAATCATAGTTTTAGTTGACTAACTGGTAGTTGAGCAAGCCATACAATAATTGTTTTGTTTCATCTTATGGCAGATATTTTGTAAGACATTCATAGGCTATACTTTTATCAATTATCAATTTATTTTTGAGAGCTGATCACTCATGGATAATCATAGACATCTGATCACCAGCCCAATTTACAACTCACCTGATCCCCTGTGATCAGGTGTGAGAAGGCTGGAGGGATCAACCAGGACTCCATCTGCTAAGTCTACAAAAATCTTCTAGGGAAGGTCTTACAAGCTCAGGTTTCCAAGGTTGGGTCCAGAGGGGAAAATTCTCTTTGCCTTTATTTTTTATCTTAATAGCTTAGTTCTGAATTTTGAAAAGCAGAAGCTCCCTGAAGAGCAGCACACACCATGCTAAGCCTAATGCCTCGCACTAAGCTATAAAGAGAGTTAAAAACTCTCTCCAAAATTAAGTCCATTCTTGTGGTTTGCATTCTTCCCCCTGCCCTGCACACCCCCAGTCCCTGATGTAGTTTCAGGGCTCCCAGGGTCATCACCTAACTACCTAAAACTTATGTTAAAACGCCCCCTATAAAACTCTTTGCACGTTTGCTTTTTAATTGTGGAAATGTCTGATTTACTCCCAAAGAATGTTTGAAGATCCTCAGAGCTGTGCAAAGATCCATAATTATCAACAATTGCAAAGGCAGCTTAACCCTTATGTAAAGTACTATGCATACAAATGGGTTTATTTTGAGCCAGTTCACACTATTAAACTTGAGTCTGGTGCAAGCTTCATCCCAAGGCAGTGCTCAATAACAGCCCAGTAGCAAACACCTTGGCTATATGTCTTCCTATTTGGTTGGCTCGTTTTATATCTTTGCATGTTTAAATAGGCAATGGGAGTGCTAATTAAAATGCAATCATGCAGATAAATTATATCATGTTTCTAAAAGGTAAAATGAAAACCTTTTTGATTTCAAAATCTTTGTGATATACAAGGCAAAATCACAGTGTAATCCCGAACAGAGAGAAAACCTTTCATGATTATTGCATGTTTAAAACCAAAATTCATTTCCAGGTTTGTTTGTTTGTTATGTATGGAACGGATAACACATTAATTATGAGTAATTTCTTGTGAGAGCCAAGACTCAGGGTTTCTAGTGCAAATGATCAAGTTTTTGATAACTGAATAATCTGTATTGGCTGTGCTCTACCTGTAAAATGGTAAGTATAATGTATATTATAAAGTCTACTTCAGTCTAGGGGCAAAGGCAACCTCAAACCCACGGTCAAGATTCACCCATGCTCTATTGTACCTATTGTTTATCAACTCTCAGGAAAGCTTTCCTGCCAAAAGCCAAGCATAAAAACAATTATATTGACATCCAGCAAACTATTTCATCTTTCTGAGCCTCAGTTTCTTTCCTTGTAAAATGAGCCTCAGTAAGGCATTATTAACTGCTTTTGAGACTATAGACCCATTTGAGAATCTGATGAAAGCCATTTATGCTTTCCCCTAGAAACAGCAGATGGGAACATCCTACAAAACTGCACACATGGGTGCCCTGACCCTCTGATGCGTACCCACAGACCTCCAATTAGAAGTCCAAGTTCCTATCAGCACAACAATTCCACGTCTTCACCCCAGACCTCAGACATAACCTGCCCCCTTTACTCACATTGCACACTGCAAAATTAATCTTTGGAAAAAAAAGATATAAAAGTTCATCCTTGCTTCAGTGTAAGGGTATTCTGCTGAGTATACCATTTCCAGCCCAGGAAATAACTAGAAACCGTTTAACTAAATACAGCTTGTTTTGGTCTCATGGAAAACATGAGACAGTCTAGTTCTTGCTTGCCCACTCCCTCCTCTTAAAAGGCATTCACTTGTTATCATGGGCCCTCACATCAAGGTCACAGTGTCTCCCACAGGTCTGCACTGCCTTATAATTTCCAGGCCCAGGCTCAGCTATGCTTAGAACCCGCATTGGTGTTTGGAGGGTGAACCCTGTTTGGGGCTTGGTTTTCACCTTTCAGTTTTTGATCCACATACCTCCAGAAGTTCTGAAGTGTCACTCCAAACTCCTCTCCCCTCTCCTGGTCACATCTAAGATAGCACTGCTCATGGAATGTACCAGAAAACCATGTGTTTCATATTCAGATGAATCTGGGAAATTCTGCATCTTGGAGATTCCCAAAGCATTTGATCACATTTAAGGCTCTGAGAAGTCCTCCATAAAGAAACCAATTTAACTTTGTTTTACCCAATTTTATAAAAAAGTATGTGATCATAGAATAATTTTTTCCTATCACATTATTAGACTAGACTTAGAGAAACTCAAATATCTGGTTTCTACCATGTCCTCAGGCAATGAACTTTCAATGAGCTAGCCTAGATTCTCTTTACTGTGTTCATTTGTCATTTTTTAAAAAAAATCTAAACATGTTCAAAGACCTCTTAGGTCCTTCCCAGCTTTGCTCACTGGTGTTGTTAAGCCACCTGGGTCCATTTCCACCACCAGCAGTTCATAGTCACACTCCCTTTCAGAACTCACAATGCACATTTGCATATAAAAGGACAGTCTTCATCCTGTCCCCCATTGTCTACCCTTCAAATGTGTTTAAATAGAATCTTAGCAATTTGAAGCTGAGAGAGCACAGAGATCCCCCAATCATTCTTCTAACTTCATAAAGAGAACATAAAGAGAACTGACGTGTAAGGTTAAGTACTCGACAGAAATAAGACCAGAGCTCAGATTGATTTCTAGTCCAGTGGGCCTAGGAAAGTGGTTCAGACTTCCCAGAGGCACATGAGACTGATTCATCTCAGATAGTAAATTTACTAATTTGCAACAAGGAGTGAGATGTGTCTTGCACAAGACCTTTATCTACACAGCAATCTACCCAAAGAAAGATCAAGTCACACTCAGGTGATTTTCTTGGTAAAGATAGGTCTAGAGACGAGGAGTTAGATTTTCTTAAGGAATTGGCATACGGGACTGGAAAGAGCACTGGCGTAGAAGTTAGGAGGCTGATCTTCATTCTAGTTCTCCCACTAGCCATTTACTAGATCTTCATGTCACTGGGCCTCGTCAGCAAGATGGCAGCAAATTAGACAATTCACTTCCTATCCCTTCTAACTCCACATTTCACAATTCTGTGACTCTAAGTTCTTTCCTCGGACTTGCTCTGACTTTATATCTCCAGGATCCCTTTTTATGTTTTAACACACAAACCTCTAACTCTTGGTGTTTTCAGGGCATAATTATCCAGTTTGGGGGCTGGAGTCCTTTTTGTCTCTTTCATGGGCATTCCATAAGTCTTCTTAAAATTCTTGAATAAAGTGATCTTTAAAAATAAACAAACAAACTAAGTATCCACAGCTGCTGGCTTGGTCTTGAACAAATATCCAAGTCCTCATCCCCTCCTGAAATCTCTGAATTAATGCAGTTTCCCCATACTCAGCAATGTCAATTCATTCTATCTCCACAGAAAGGCCTAGAGCTCTCTGGGAAGACAGAGCCACACTGCATGTGAAACCTAGACCAGTTCATTTGGTAGTCCCAGCAGCTTCCTGCAACACCAAATCACAGTGTCATTAGCTTCAGATTGTTATGACAGGGCCTCCTAATTCCAGTCTGTGATAGTACCTTTAAATCACAACATCTATTAAGCTGTTTCATTTATCCAAAGAATGTCCACTGCCCCCAGGACCTCTGGGCATGGGTACAAAATGCTGCTATCAAAAGGAGGCCACAGCAGCTCTTGATAATCAACTAGCTGCTCATTATCACACTTTCACCAGTAACACCAAGTACATCAACAAGGATGAACTATAAGAAACATATGATTCTTGTTCACACTTACACAAAATAGTGACAGTGCTGTTAGTAATTAGTTACCAGATCCTCAATTGCTTTGTTCTTTGGCATTAGTAATATGCCACGTGAAGTTTTACACCAAATTAACATCACCCACATTCAACTGTTTCAAAGCCTTTTGAAAATGTGCTATACTTCCCTACACACAAAGACAATATGTCAGACCATGAGACATGCATTTAAATTGTTTGCTTCCAGCCTCAAGAGTGTACAGAGGCATCCATTTTCACCTGATCCATTTTGGTACAGGATCTTGCTGCTGGAGTTCAGTCCACTATTATGAAAGATTATTTCACCATTTGAAACTAACTTGCCTGTATGGGAAATAAGATACTTAACATATAATTCTGTGAAATCATCAGCCTAACAAACCAAGGCGAGGAAAAGCAAATTCTGAACATAATCAAGGCATTGACTCAGTGAGGACTCAGAATGGTTCCATGGCCAGCCGGTAGACCGAAACATAATGCCAGAATTTGGGGGATGGTATTAAGTAGTTTTATCATCAATGCTAAGCCCCATAACTTCAGTTTCTATTTTTCTATTTGCAGAAAGCTAATGACATTTGTTGGTACCTAAATTTCTTATGAAAATGAATGAGGTGGCAATTACATGAATTACTTTCATTTTAAAAATTAAGTGCTTCTGGAATAGAAAGGATTAGTGTAGACTAGGCAGGGTCCCAAAGCCACGCTCCAAATTCTGTGCCAAAAATGTGGACGTCTACATTGGTGAAAGAAAAAAAATAAAATAAAACTGGATCTAATTCTGTTTGAAGTAACTACCCCCATTTTGCCATATAAATGACACTGTAGACAATGTTTACACAGTACATAGGGATTTTGTTGTTGTTTTCCACTGACACCATAAATCAAATGTTTTTCGTTGACATTTTAACTAGAAAATTGGATCTAAATTTTCTCACTGGTTACCACAGCCTTCTAAGATCAGGAGTCATGTGGTTTCATCTCCCAATCCCTCACAAACCCCCAGATCTTTGATTATCCGTTTCCAATTGAAATACAAACATGTCAGTGAGCTATCTGGCTGAGACAGGACACACTGAATCCCAGAGCTCCAGATGCTGCCACAGGATTAAGTGTTTCAGATGCTATTAAATGCACATCCTAGAATTATATTTAATCTTTTTCTTTTTTGCCTTGTAATGTAATTAAGTGCTATATTGTTGCTGTTGTTGTTGAAAGTGTTGCCTTTTATGTGTGGAAATTTTTCTGATTCATCAATAGAAAAACATGCTCTTGAGGTTTTCTCCTAGTAGAAACCCCACTGCACTACCCACCACTTCCCCAAATTCTCTTGTGTCCATATGGAAGACAACTGGTAGGATTAAAGGGGGCCCTCTGTTAAAATGGAAGAAGTTTGGGGGGAGGGTTTGCATTAAGTAACATGAAAGAAATTTAAATTCATAATCTTTGATTCTTACTATCATGGCCTAATAAACTGAACTAACCATCACAGACATTATAGGAATGTAATCAAACATTTATTGGGGAAATACTACCTTAAATAGTCACTTAAAGAATGTATTCTACATTCTAATAAGTTTTTACTATGTTGGCAAACAGAAAAGAATTACAGAATTGGTAACAAATGTTTTGTTCCTGCAAGTAATTATTTCACTTAAAACAAAATGCTCAACTCTTTTTTTCTTTCCACAATGTGAATTCTTCGATCCTTTTGGATAAAAGGCTTAGATGATCTGTTGTCTCTAGCCAGAATGACTGCATATGTTCAATAATGTATCAGTTTCACCAGCCGCCATAGAATAGGCGAATATGACAATAAATCATTTTGGGAACTTCCTGAATCCCAGCCAAGTTGTAGACAATAAAAGATCCTGCTTGTAAAGGCAGCTATAAAAGTTAATTTCATACAGGTTCCCCAGCACACATGCCACGGTTCAGTTCCAAACAGATGTGAGCTTGGAATGGCAATAGAAAATGGCATGAAGTGTTCGCGCTAACTTTCCATATCAGAGATCCAAAGACTTCATGTTTTCTGTATTGGTCATTAACACATTGCGGCAGGTATGAGAAATGAATTCTTCAAGCTTTTCTACTGCCTAAGATACTGTTGTTTCTAGCCTGAAGTATTCTTCCACGTTGGAAAGATGATCCATCAGGCCAGACGTGCTGAGACCAAGAAAATCCTCACAGAGAAAATAGCAAAAACAACAGCAGACATTAGGAGTTGCATTCTGAAAGAACCTCCAGCAACAAGAACTTCTATTTATCTCCTTGTTTGCTTCTGCCCGTAGATGTCCTAGCAGACAACCAGGCACACAACTCACCCAGAGTTGCCAGGAAGAGGAGACTTGAAGGAAAGGTTGTACTTCAGCAACATAAGCCCAGTTACATGAATCAATTAAAAATGTGTGTGTCAAGAATCACATTCTGTCCTTGGTCACAAGGGCCACTAGAAACAATTTCCCTAACCCTGCCAAGGACCACTGCTTACCCTTGTTAATTGCTAAGGTTCTCCCTTGATTTTAGGCTTAAACTATGTTGCTCCTGATTTTAAACAATAGGTTCCTGGGAAGTCACACGCTCATCTGAATTTTTGTAATTTGAACCATTCTCTTCACCAGCAGAGTTTCCTATTAAAGATCTTTTAGAATCGATTTGCCAACAATAATGATCCATCCTTCAGTTTATCTTCTATCGGAATGGGGATTTTCAAAACGTGATAAAGATAGACCAGCCCTGCTACCCTTGAGGGTACAGAGCACAACTGGTGTCCAAGACGCTGTAGGACAATTAAAAGCCCAGGAATGAATGAGGGCATCATTAACATTTTAATCATGCACCTGAAATTAATTAAGTCCAACCTAGGAATTAAGGCGCTCCAGATAAGAAAAAAAAAAAAAAAGTGGGATGATGATGTTATGTGGTGGATATTTATACCATCATATCTTATACCAGCAGAATGCCTTAAAATTACAAATAACACTTTCCATTTATTATTTCATAAATCCCAAGCCAGCCTTATACACTTGTGAAGGATTCTTATTTTGAGGAAACAGAGACTTGGTGACATTAGGAGACAATCCTAAGACATTTCCCCTGCTATAAAAAAAATTCCCTTAGACTGGATAATTTATAAATAATAGAAATTTATTTTTTACAGTTCTGGGAGCTGGGAAGTCCCCGATCAAGATGCCAGCAGATTCTGTGTCTAGTAAGGACTCACTTTCAGTCTCCAAAATGGCATCTTCTCTCTGTGTCCTCACAGAGCAGAAGGAAGGACAAGAAGGAAAAACTCTCCCTCAAGCCCTTTAGTAACCACACTAATCCCATTCATGAGGGGCTGGGCCCTCATGGCCTAATCACCTCCCAATGGTCCCACCTCTTAATACCATCGCCTTGGGGTTTCAGTTCCAACATATGAATTTTGTAGGGATATATACAGTTGACCCTTGAGCAACATGGGTTTGAACTGTGCAGGTACACTTATACAATGGACTTTCTTCCACCTCTACCACCACTAAGACAGCAGGACCAAACCCTCCTCTAACTCCTCCTCCTCAGCCTACTCAACATGAAGATGACAGTGAAGAAGAAGACCTTTACGATGTTCCACTTTCAATTCATGAACAGTAAATATATTTCTTCTTGCTTATGATTTTCTTAATAACATTTTTTCTCTAGCTTACTTTATTGTAAGAATACAGTAAATAATACATATAACACATAAAATATGTGTTATTTGACTATGTTATTGGTAAGACTTCCAGTCAACAGTAGGTTTTTAGTAGTTATGCTTTGGAGGAGTCAAAAGTTATACTAGTATTTTTGACTGTGGGGGGGGTTTGGCATTTCCAACTCCCACATTTAAGAGTTAACTATACATTCAAACCATAGCAGTGGTAACTTCAAAAAAGGACAAAAGAGACAAAGTCCCAGGGGGATGTCCTTGAAAAGGCAGTTAACAAGGAGTCATAACACAACTTCAGAGCACTGCATAGGGATGTCTGCATAGAAGACACGTGAAATAGGGTTCTTTTGTCATCTGGGCCACTCACCAGCTGTGGTCTTTACAAGTCACTTTAACTCATGGGCCTCTCTTTTCTCATTTTTTAAAAGTGAGGAGAGTGGACTATAAAATGAACCCTAAGGGCCCCTAAGACTTGACCTTCTTGGATTGCTACCTCTTACCATATGCAAAAATTAGCTCAAGATGGATCAAAGACTTAAATGTAAGACTTGAAACTTTAAAAATCCCAGAAGAAAACCTTGGTAACACTCTTCTGGACATCGACCTAGGCAATGAATTTATGACGAAGACCCCAAAAGCAATTGCAACAATAACAAAAATAGACAAGTAGAACTTAATTAAACTAAGAAGCATCTGCTCAGCAAAATAAATAATCAAGAGTGAACAGAGCCGGGCTCGGTGGCTCAACCTGTAATCCCGCGCCTTGGGAGGCTGAGGTGAGTGGATTGCCTGAGCCCGCGGGTTCGAGACTCGCCTGGGCAGGTGAAACCTCATCTCTACAATAAATCAAAAATCAGCCAGGTGTGGTAGCGCGCGCCTGTAGTTCCGGCTACTCGGAAGGCTGAGGCGGAAGGATCACTGGAGCCCCGCAGGTCGAGGCTGCGGTGGCCGGAAGCGGCCACCGCACTCCAGTCTGGGCGATCGAGTGAGACTCCAACTCAAAAAAAAAAAAAAGAGTGAACAGAAAACCTACAGAATAGGAAAAAAATTTGCAAATTATGCTTCAGACGAAAGACTAATATCCAGAACTTGCAAGGAACTCAAACAACTCAACATGAAAAAAGAACAACTTCATTAAAAAGTGGGCCAGGGACATGAATAGACACTTCTCAAAAGAAGACACACAAATGGCCAACATACATATGAAAAAACGCTCAACATCACTAATCATCAGAGAAATGCAAATTAAAACCACACCTTACACCAGTAAGAATGGCTATCATTTTTCCCCCCTTATTTCAATAGCTTTAAGAGGTACAAATAGTGTTTGGTTACACAGTTGCATTGTATAGTGGTGAAGAAGTCTGGGCTTTAAGTGTATCTACCGCTCCCACCTGTGCACATTGTACTCAGTAAGTGATTTTTCATCCCTCCATCCTTTCCCGCTCCCCCTTCTGAGTCGCCAGTGTTCATTATACCACAGAATGGCAATCATGTAAAAGTCAAATAACCACAGATGTTGGCACGGTTGCAGAGAAAAGGGAACATTCATTTGCTGTTGGTAGAATTGCAAACTCACTCAACCTGTATGGAAGCCATGATGGAGATTTCTCAAAGAACTAAAAATCAAAATACCATTCAACCCAGCAATCCCACTACTAGGGATCTACCCAGAGGAAAATAAATCAGTATATAAGAAAGATATTTGTACTCATTTGTTCACTGCAGCACTATTCACAATAGCAAAATCATGGAACCAACCTAAATGCCCACCAACAATTGACTGGATAAAGAAAACGTGAAATATATATACACCATAGAATACTATGCAGCCATAAAAAAGAATTAAATCATATCCTTTGAAGCACATGGATGGAGCTGGAGAATATCCAGCTCCATATATGTTAGTTCTAAGTGAACTAACTCAGAAACAGAAAGCCACACTCCACCTGTTCTCACTTATATGAGGAAGCTAAATGGCCACAAAGATGGAAAAAATAGACCCTGGGGACACAGATAAGCGGGGAGGCAGAAAGGGAGGTTAGGTTTCAGAAATTATCTATTGAGTCCATGTTCACTGTCTGGGGAGTGGGCCATCCGATACCTAATCTCCACCATTTTGTTTTGTTTTTGTTTTGTTTGTTTAGTTGGAATCTCACTCTGTTGCCCAGGCTGGAGTGCAGTGGCATGCATGCTCACGGCCACCACAGCCTGGACCTACTGGGCTCAGGTGATCCTTCTGCCTCAGCCTTCCAAGTAGCTGGAACTACAGGCATACACCACCACCCCCGGCTAATTTTTTTATTTTGTGTAGAGATGAGGTCTTGCCAAGTTGTCCTGGCTGGTCTTGAACCCGTGGGCTCAGGCAATCCTCCCACCTCAGCCTCCCAAAGTGCTGGGATTATAGGTGTGACACTATTACACAATATGTGTATGTACCAAACACACACTTGTACCCCTTGGTTCTAAAAGAAAAAAAAAAGATTTGACCATCCGCATGGGTCCTCTGGGCAAAAGTGGTGGAGACAAGCCATATTTATTGGCAAAAGGCGGTGGTAAATGTGCTCTGGAGCCTTGAGCTGATGGTACCCCTGCCCTTAGCCATGTTTGTCACAAGCACATCGCATTTCAAGAAACAGGTATAATTGAGTCAGGTCATAAATGGAGTGAGCTCAGAGCCAGGGGGTATTTGTCCTTTTACCAGAGTGAGAGACAGAACAGTACAGGCAAATCAAAGAACAGAAAGCACAGCAGTGAAAACTAAGGTCAGACTCACTAGCCTCTGTAAAACTTTCAGTCGGTCTCTCCTTGGGTTGGTTTTCTCAGAACTAAGAGCATGTGGTTTTGCTTCGCCAAGAAAATCAGAACTGTAATGAGCCTGGTCCTTGCCTGAGGAAATAAACCTGTCTCCAGATTCCTCCGGCCTCTACCCTTGACCAATCGGACCAGCACCACAAACAGGAACAGATCTCACATCCTATCCTACCACTAGCATCTTCTCTTCCCTCCCCTATTTTGCAGTTCAGGACAAGCAGATCTGTCCCAACTCTTTATAGTCTGTGTGGCATTCAAGAGAAGTAGGACTGGATTGATGTTCAGACACTACAATGAGAATGATTCCTTCATTTAGCAATCCCATGAAAACCACAGTCCCATGTTTACAATAACCAGAGCATCTATTGCTAGTAGCAATTTCTCTCTATCATTGTCCGTTGTCATCAGAACAGACCAATTTACAAGATCATAGAGCTAATTTTGTTTTATTTTACTTAATGGGTCTGCTCTTTGGAAACAAACCGAGTACTCTATGAGGGAATAAATGGTACTTCAGTGGCAGGAAGAGTTCTCATCTGGCTCCCAAGAAAAAGCTATCTGGCAGGAGATGGATCATTGGTTTTCAGTCCATATTACTTCCTAGAAGACGTGGGCTGCAAAGGCATTCATCATTTATTTCTGTGCTTGAAACCCATCTCTTTTAACCCACAGAGAAGTAAACTCCTCGGCAGCGTCTAAACCAAGACAAGGTAGTTTTAAACAACCTCCACCTTTATTCATTCCAATTTGACAGATGAAGAACCTGGCACAAGAACAAGAGGAGAGAAGAACTGTCGGTCCAAGTCATGTTTGTCCAGCAGTATACTTATTGTTTTCAGACTCTGCTCTATATTCTCAGCTCTGAGGGACAGCCATAAGAGCAGTCCAAAGGGAAGGTCCTGTGTGTTGATCGTGGAATTATCTTTGGCATTCTGTGAATAACATCATGGTGCCTGGGCAGCTTCTCCAAGCAAGTAAACCTTGAGAACATTTTAACCAACTTTAGAACCTTTCCATCTAGATACAAGATTTCTACAGGTTGGTTTCTCATCAAGGAAGAGGGATGAAGTCACACATGAGTAGAGTTACCCAAAAATTTCCCCTGTCATTTTTACCATCACTGGGCAGAGAAGATTTTTTCCCCCCATGGTTATAAAATATACTTTATCACCAGAACAACTGCATAAGTCTTATACCTTGGGTAAGAAAATGAACCTTGAAGACATCTCTAAAGATAGTTCCGGTACTTTAGAGAAGTCCTATGATAGCAAAAGGTGCATGGGCACAGATTTTTATGCTCCCAATCCAAACATTACAATTAGTTTTGTTGTTTTATGCCCTTAGTAGTTGATCTTCAAAATGTCCAAGTTGATGCCAGGCCATTCAAAGTTGTTTAAAAGTACATCGACATTTGAGTAGTAACAGTCATCGTCATAATACAATGCTTGAGAGCTGATCACGTACTTTAACACTTATCACATTTCATCCCTATGGCCTCTCCAAATTGACTTCCATTATGCTCATTTTGTAGATTAACAGCTGTAGTAAAAAATAGTCAGAAATGGAATTTATATCCCAGAAGTCTAAAAAGCTCCTCTTATTATACCAAAAATAAATCCCAACAGTGCCAGGCCTACTTACTATACAGAGCGTGCAAAAAAACAAAAATGTATACACATTTTAAGAAAGGAAAAAACTGCATTAAAATTGTAATACCCAACATATATCAATAACAAATGATGAATACAAGTCACATTTGACTTCTGCAATTACAAGAGGTGCTCAAAGTGGTTACTTCCGATTATGGTGAACTGCTGTAGGACTTGTCGCTGTGTGAGGCCTCCTGGATCTTCCCTTGTGCACTTCACACACAGTACCATGTGTCTCAAACTTACCACAGACGCATGCAGTTGTTAGGCGTGTTGAGGTTCTGTTGCATACTCGTGCCCCCATTGTCATTATACTTCCACGACGTTCTCAAATTTCAAATACCACTTCAAAGTGGTCTTGCGCTCCTCAGACAACAACCATGTTTCCGCCATTTTCTTTGTCCTGCCTGTTGCATGGTGATGCTAGCATTCATTTGATTAGCACCATCTTTTGAGCAAACGTCATACTACATGTTGCTACTGTAATTCGATTGAACTTCAAAAAGTAATACATAGATAACATCTCTTAAAAAGTATATACATTTTTTGGCATCCCTGGTATATCTTGGGGAATGTTTAGTCAAGAAAAGAATAACTTTACATTTCTGAAATTGTACAGGGACTAATTTTAGAAATGGGTAAAACATTATCATACAAAGCAGGAGAATCCAATACCAAACACGATTATTTGGCAGTTCTCTCTGAGCTTTGAGACCTTGCACAACACCGGGCCCATCTTCTACTGTTTTCTCAACACCTGAGAAACTGCTATTCTTTGGGGCAGAAATCTTTTGGCTCTCCCACAGTTTGCCTCTGTATTTCGGGAGATTTCATCATCTCTGTCTCTAATGTGCCTCCAGGGGAGGAGACTTCAAAACCTAGGTATAACTCTACATTGTCAGCATGTATAGGACACAGGTGATTTGCAAATAGTGTTTAGCAGTCACTGCTCTGTTGCCTGGAAGCTCCTTACCACAAAACAAATCAGACCATACATGGTGGCTCACACCTGCAATCCCATCACTTTGAGAGGCCAAGGCAGGAGGATCACTTGAGTCCAGGAGTTCAAGACCAGCCTGGGCAATATAGTGAGACCCTCGTCTCAATAAAAAAGAAAACAAATTTTTTAAAAAAGAGAGAGAAATAACAAATCAGCCACTGACCACCAAGTAAATGCTCTTTGGAGCTGCCTGTTACGGGCCTAGCAAGGGAAGGCCAGGTACAGACTTGACCTAGAAAGAACAAAGACAAAGATGTCTGGGCAGCAGTTGATGTTAATTGTTTGTCTCCTCAATTAGAATTTTAATCTTTCTTCACCAGTTGTTTTCTCCAACTCCTAGCACAGAATCTGGCAAGTGATCAGGACTAAATGTATGTCTGTTGGAGAGGGAGGAAAGGAGAGAGGCATGGAGGGAGGCAGCTAAGAGAAAATAAAAACGAAAGAGGGAAGGAGGGAAGGAAGGGAGGAAGGGAGGGAAAGCGGGCCAGGACTTATTTTTCTAAGGCTGCCTCCAGGGGAACAGATCAGGGATAACTACAGTTCAAGTCTGTAAGCTTCTAAAATCAGTTTTATCACAATGCGCTGCTTCCTGGAGACCTTTCCCCCACCCCCCTCCCACTGTAGGGTCAGCACTTCCAGCCTAGAAGCAAGACTCTCCTCCTACATTATAAACAAAAGCATCTGCCTAGGAGGGAATGTCTTCATCGCGGAAAAAAGTCACCATCTCCTACTGTGCCTCACTTCCTCCTGGTTTCCTCTCATAACCCCAGAAGTCCAGACAGCCTTGGGTCTGCAGCCCCGAGCAAGGCCTTCCAGTCTCCCTGGGAGTCCAGCCTTTCTGTCCTGCCTACCAGCTGCACCCTGGAGTCCAAGCTAGGCAAGTCTTCCCAGCCTTGGCTTTGCTTGTGCTCCAGACGCAAACTGAGGGACTATCCCAGAAAGCCAACCCTGCTTCCTCCAGAGGCCACATGTTCTCTGTCTCACAGCCCCAAGCTTCATCAGGTGGGTTCTATTTCCAGTTTACAATGGGCCCCCTTCCCGACAAGCTCAGCCTCCTCACACAGCTTCCAAAGAGCTTGAGGTATCATTTTCACTGGTTTCTCAGACACCTGTTGCTTGCCCTCAGCTCCTAAATACCCAGTTCAGTAGGATCAGTACCACTTAAAGATGTATTAATTGCAGAGAGGGAAATTTCTCCTGGGCGTGAGACTTGTCCCCAGCTCCAGTGGCTGACTTGGTGACTGCCATGTGTTTCAGTCAGAGCTAAAATTTTGTTTCCTTTGGTTAACTGTGAAGGACAACTCCAAGGCTGGGAATGTTAACAGGTCATCATAGGAAATGCCTTTGGAGGTTTATTCCACTTGCTTTCAAGGACAATGCTAATCCCCTTTCGAAGGGTGGGAGGGAGGAGGAAGGAAGGAACCAAGGAAGGAAGGAAAAATAGAGGGAAGGAGAGAGGGAGGGAGGGAGGGAGGGAGGAAGTTTCATTAAGACTTCGAGAAACCAGACCTTGCACAAGGTGTCTTCCCTCTCCTACCTCTTTCAGCTTGGGGAACAATCCTGTAATGAGGTGAATATTATTAATCATATTTTACAGAAGAAAAATCTGAGATTCAAAGGTGAGTAAAGTGATTATGTTCACCCAGCTAATAAATAATAGAGCTAGCCAGGCATGGTGGCTCACGCCTTTAATGCCAGAACTTTGGGAGGCTGGGGCAAGAGGATTGCCTGAGTCCAGGGGTTCAAGACCAGCCTGGGAAACATGGCAAGACCTCATCTCTACATAAATCAAAAAACTAGTTGGGCATGGTGACACATGCCTGTAGTTCCACCTATTTGGAAGGCTGAAGCGGAAGGATCACCTGAACCCAGCAGGTTGAGGCTGTGGTGGCTGTGAGCATGCCACTGCACTCCAGCCTGGGTGATAGAATGAGACTCTGACTCAAATAATAATAACAATAATAATAAAAATAATAGAGTTGATACTCCAAACCATGAAATCTGATTCCTAAGACGGTTCTTTCATATTTTCCTCCCCACTCGTTCTGTATTACTTCCTTAATCTTCACCTCTCTGAAATATCTAAGAATTTGTTAAGGAGTATACTTTTTCTACTCCTATTTGCTTTATGGAGAAGACACATTTTTTGTATAAGAAAATAAAATATCAGCTGGGCTGAGTGGCTCAGCCTGTAATCCTAGCACTTTGGGAGGCCAAGGTGAGTGGATTGCCTGAGTCTGCAGGTTCAAGACCATCCCGGGCAACTTGGCGAGACCTTGTGTATAAAATAAATAAAAAATTAGCTGGGTGCGGTAGCACACACCTGTAGTTCCGGCTACTTGGAAGGCTGAGGTGGAAGGATCACCTGAACCTAGCAGTTCGACGCTGGGATGGCCATGAGTGTGCCACTGCCCTCCAACCTGGGTGATGGAGTGAGACTCCAACTCAAAAATAAAATAAAATAAATAAAAATAAAATATCAATGTTTGGCCTATGAAAATAAAAAAATTCCTTTTTTTTCATGAAATTATAGAAATTATAAATGAGAGCCATCTTGTCAAAATAAGCAAAACTACTACAAACCGATAGTAAAAAATGAAAGCTGGCTCCACTCAAGATTTATTTTGCAACTGATTCAGATTAAGAGGGAGGCTCTTAGGAAAAATTTATAATAGGGACTATATTAGTAGCTATTCATGCACTAATACCTGTTCTCTCATTTTTAATAATTTAATAACTCCTAATTTGTACCTGGGCTCAGTCCCTCAGCTGGAGACTGCATTTCCCAGACTCCCTTGCAGCTTGGTATGGCCATGTGATCAAGTTATAGCCAATGGGATGAGAATAGAAAGATAATTACCAGATCACAGCCCTAGGAAAGAAACACAAGGACACCACTCTCCTGGTTCTTTCCCTCCTTCCTGCTGGCTACAGCTGCAGCTGCTGCCTTGGACCCAACCCCAGCCTGCTGACCTCTGGACTGTTACACAAGAGAAAAAAAAACTTCAGTCTTGTTTACCTCACTATAGTTTTGTATCTTTCCTGTGCCCTTACAAATGCAGGAGCTCAGGACTTTCAACTTAACAGTACTGCTAGCAGTGCATACACTTAAATTGTGATTTATTCAATACTCTTGTTCGATTGAATTTTTAGTTATATGTCAGACAACTTACCAACTAGTTAATATTTCTGGACATCTGCTCCATTCAAGGCACTCTACTTGGCACTAAGATAAACAGACAGTTCCTGATTTATGATGGTCCAACATCACTTTTGACTTTACAATCATGTGAAAGCCATTCACATTCAGTAGAAACTGGATTTCAAGTACCCATACGACCATTCTCTTTTTCACTTTCAGTATAGTATTTAATAAATTACATGAGATAGTCAACACTTTATTATAAAATAAGCTTTATGTCAGATGATTTTGCCTAAGTACAGACTAACGTAAGTGTCTTGAGTATGTTTAAGGTAAGCTAGCCTAAGCTATGATGTTTAATAGGTTAGGCATATTAAATTCAGTTTCAGCCAGGTGCGGTGGCTCACGCCTGTAATCCCAGTAATTTGGGAGATGGAGGTGAGCAGATTGCCTGAACCCAGAGGCTTCAACACCAGCCTAGGCAATTTGACAAGACCTCATCTCTACAATAAATAAAAAATTAGCCAGGCATGGTGGCACACATCTGTAGTTCTAGCTACTTGAGAGGCTGAGGCAGAAGGATCGCTTGAGCCCAGCAAGTCGAGGCTGCGATAGCCATGATCATGCCACTGCACTCCAGCCTGGGCAACAGAGTGAGACACTGATGCAAAAAAACAAAAAACACAAAACAAAACAAAAATTATTTTCAATTTTCAATGTTTTTAACTTACAATGGCTTCATTGGACATGGACTCATCATAAGTAAAGAAACTGTATGTAACATTATCTAACCCTCAGGAAGTTTATCCTCTAGCCAGGAAGACTAGACACATACACAAATACCCCCAAAGCAGTGGTGCATGTTGCTAGCTGCCACACAAGTGGCACTTATGGTGAGCGTAGAGTCATGTAATTTGAATCTTCATCCCAATTTGAAACAAGATTCTATGCTGTTTGATTTTACCTTCCTTCTACCTCAAATTCTTCAATCAGGAAGGGTCCCCGTGTAACTATCAATGTCCTTATCCCTTGGACTTTGCGACTTAGGCTCCCAGCCTCTCCAATGTCTTTTTCTCTCTGGTCCTAGAGCACATGGAAGTGAGCCCACTGCATATTTTGGTTTTAAGTCATGCACTATTAATGTTGGAGATAATCTCTTAGCGCCTCTGTTCCTGCCACCCAAATAACAAATCTCTGTGCATTGTCATATTGGCCTATGTGTGCCTCATGCCAAATCACTGCTTTCCAGGAGCCAGAGAAAAGTGGCTGTGCAAATTGGCCTGGATACCCAGGCACCAAACTAGAAAAGGAGAAGATAAACAGTCCTGAACAAAATCAGGAGATGGATTGATGAAAAGAGGAGGATTATAGATTGATTCTCATTATATGTCATTGGCAAGCAAATCTGGAGCTGGATTTTTAAACTAATCAATTGTTTCATTGTTCATTCACTAAAGGGGAGGGTAATGTCTGAGCACAATATTGGCCAACATTAGATAAATACACACACATGAAATAGAGTTTCATCTATTGCTTTGGAGTAATTACATCTTCAAGCCAGTGATATGGGGGAACTGGAGACATTTCTAAAATGCTATGTGCACTTTAGAGTGGTCTCCATCTAGCTGTGAGAGAAACTACATGTGATACAGAGAAAAGAGAATTTGATTTTGTGTTACAGGAACTGCCTGACTACTTACTACAAGTCTAACTTATCAAGTGACAGTATTTTCATGTCTAAAAATGGATCAGCAATGCAGGAGTTCTCTGTTGCCGAAAAATGAAAGCGCCTGGCACACTGCTTGACCCAGAGTAACTAATCCTGAGTTGCTAACTCAATCAGAAATTGACTTTTTTTTTTTTAATGCTAACATTTGTTCTAAAATGAAAATAAGAACCTAAAGTGACATGGAGGGAAAGGCTGTCAGAATATGACATGTAAAGCCTAAGAAAATGATTCCTGGGCAGAAACCTAACTCTTCTAAAAAAGATGGATTTCAGAAAACACAAGAAAACTGGCAACATCACAGCCTGAAGTGACAGAGAAGTGTGTAGGAATACTCTGACACCAGAGGGGATCTCCAAGGACAGAAACCCAGGAAAGAAAAAAAGAATAATTCATTGAGTTCTTCTAGGAGCAGGACATGGAACAGGCTTAGCCTAACAAAGACGCGATGGGTATGTGGGGATTATTTTCAGCTGCAGTCGGAGGAGGGGACTTGTAGAATTTCATCAGTGACCAAGGTTGAGAACGATGAGGAAAACCTATGAAGGGGAGCTGGAGAGCAATGCAAAAGCCTGTGTTAAATTGCATTAAAAAGAGTATATAATGTTATATACCTGTAACTTGCTGAATAGTTGTAGTGTTGGCCCCAGGAGACTTCCATACAAAGAAGACCAAAAAAAAAAAACCACTGTAATTATCTTTTTGAGGGTTGGCCCTTCGTAATACACCTGGAATGTGTTCTTCCAGATCAAACCATCAACCAAAGTTTTTATCTGGAAGTTTTGAGAAGATTGCGTCATGATTTGTGGAAGAAACATCCCAAGTTGTGGCAGAAGATGACTGGTTCTTCTACCATGACAACACACCTGCCCATATCACGCTGAGTGTTCAGCAATGTTTTGATTAAAAACGGCATGACTCCCCGTACCCCACCCTCCCTATTCACCTGATCTCACCCCAGGGACTTTTTTTTTTGTTTTCCCAGATGAAAAAAGTCCTCAAAGGGAAACGTTTTGCCGATGTGGAAGAAAGGAAACAAAAAACAGCAAAGGCATCACATTGACCAGTACAGTAAGTGTTCTGAGCAATGGAAAGGTGTTTTGATGGGTGTATTGCATCACACAGAGAGTACTTTGAAGGTGACTGAAGTTTAAACATGTAAGAAAAAATACACAATTTTTAATAAATAACTTGCGGGGCTTGGGAGGCTCCCCTCTCATATGTTGTGTTAAAATCACTTTGGAGGTGAACTGAACACTTGTGGGGTTTCAGAGACACCCGCTTTGGCCAGGGGGTTGAGGGCTGCTGGGGCAGTAACCTATATTACGTAAGGATAGAAATGAACTGTAATTCCATGGGCACGGAGCACAGAGCTGCAGGCACCGCCATGTCTCATCCTTTCTCCAGTAACACTCCTGCATGCCTGTGCTAGCAAACACTCTGGATTCTGCTTTCTGGGCCCACCCAGAGACTGTGTTGTCCATTGACTTGTAGATTTTAAATTTTTTTCCTGCCAGAGTAAAGGAGAGGTCACCCGGATTCCGCTGGCCCTCCCCTCACTTGTATTCAGCTGTTTTGTCATGGCAGAAACACCCACCATGGCCAGTGGGTAAACAGCCCTCAGAACAGAAAAACAATTTCCTCCAAGGGACTCAAGAGCTCCTGATAATTAGAAAAGAAGAGGGGAAAGAAATTCCTTCCCCGAGTCCCTGGCTTCAAGGCCATGGCCACATCCATGATATTTTGCTCTCCCTAGAGAGTCAGGCAGAAATCTCACCCATCCCACCACGCCAGCCTCCAGCCCTGTGAGCACCGTGTTGGGTGCCTTCCCCATGCCCATACCTTGGGGTCAGAAAAGGACAAGGAAACTCTCAGGATGGTGAAGCCTAATATATGATTTGTCCACAGACCCTAACATTCCCTTTCATATGCTTCCAGGCCTGCTGCTCACCCTGTACCCCCATCTTCATTGTGAAGGACAGGAGATGGGGGAGGGGAACAGCACTGTGCCTGTCACTTGACAACAAACCCAGGCAGAAGTGCGGTGTGACCCACATGGGGCAGCCAGATGGCTCTGCTTCTGCCTGTGTTTCCAGTGGACAGCTCCAAGCTCCGAGGCACTAAGAGGAACGATCTGTCGCCACAGGCAAATCGTCTGCCTGGCCCTCACTACACAATACCTCACAATCTCTGCAGGACTGAAAGACCACAGTGCACTCTTGCTTCCCTGAATATTTGGAAAGCTCAGGCCATTTGTTTTCCTTTGCTTGGTCTCCTCTTTTCACCACCAGGACAGTGTGAAATCTGAAAACCTGAGCTCAGCACAAGACACACCAGAGAGAGGAAGAAACCCGCACAAAATGTTTTCTCCAGCGTGCTGCCTGGGAAGCCTAGCCTTGACTTCGACATGTGCTGGAGGTGTGGTGTCCAAAGTAAACCTTTTGAACTGTTTTTTTGGAACCTCCAAAAAGGCCCTGCACATCAAAGGGGATTCGATCCCCCATGAGGTGCATTGCAGGCATCGTTAAGCGTTTTGCATGAATCAAACACCTTCTGAAAAAGAAAGGAAGCCCAAACTCAAAGCACATGGCCAGCCTGTGGCCCCGACCACAGGCAGCCCCAAGCACGTGTGGACCACATGGCCTGGCCTGGTTAGGTGGAATTAAACCCTCCCGAAGCAGGGGGGCTCGACCATGCAAGAACCCCTCTTCGTGCCCTCTTGGGTCGGGATACAATGGAGCTGCTTGTTGGAGTAGCCTCATGACCTGGCCTACGCCCATCTCAAGGGAGCCCATGAAAGCTCTGACTCCAGTCTCGAGGGGAACTCTGCTGGGCCTCCCACCCCAAACACCACGGCAGGATGCAGTCTGGGGCTGAATAGGGAGCCCTGTGTGAGTCCTTGGCACCATGCCCAGAAAGCCACACCAGCATCGATGGCCTCTGTGGAGCATTCCAGGCCCTGAGAGAAGGCAGAACAGGAGCAAATCCGGTGTCTTTAGACTCTTCTGTCATCAACCCCCGTGGAATCCATCCAGTTCACCACAGGCAGCTGCGGCAATGGGCTGAGCATGCACTGAAACTTCAGAGCCATGGTGGCCCCACAGCTCCTAGAAACTGATGAGATGCTCTCCCCTTGACCTGCTTCAGGAGGAAGGCATTTCCAGGCCCTTACCCACCAGCTGGGCTATCCACAGAGCGGCAGCTGGCAGCAATCATTTGAGGACAGAAAGGAGGGGACCCGGAGGTCACATGTGTCCTCTCCAGCTCCCAATAACAAGCTTTAAAGTGCTAGGGAGACAAGACACCAACTCTAAGATTTCGCTGGAGGTACATGGAACCATTTCTAAAACAAGATGCTGTCATTTCTGGCAATTGTCTTTTTTAAAAGTCACCTTCTCTGGTAAGCAAAGTTCTAGGTTTGGGAAAAGAAAAGGTTTAAAACTGCTAACGCAACCTGGTTGGTAAGAGTTTTAATTAGCAGTTCCAAAACGGCCCACATTCTGAGCTTTTAATTAATAGGCACAATTTCCATTGCATTCTACTTCAATAGGAGCTATATAAAACCAGTGAGTGGGTGACATTATTCCATTCAAAAAAGAACTAGAAGAAGAAGGGGGAGGAAAGCTGAATTAGGAGGAGCAGAGAAGGCAAATGAAGTACTTCTCTGAGTTATATCTTTATAAATAAACTTTGTCACCTACACCTCTTGCTGGAAGCCCTTCTGCTCATGACCAATCAGCTTCTTGAACCATTTTAACACTGGGGCACTCTGAACAGTGGGCCCAGGCACTGGGGATCCCAGTTAGATCCCTTCATTCCACAAATACCCACTGAGCATGCTCTGTGCCAGGCACCAGGTGGGTGCAAGATGAAAGAGTTGGTCCCCACCCTCCAAGAAGCATATAGTCTTTTTTTCTTTTCTTTTTGTTTTTCTTTTATTTCTCTTTCTTTCTTTCTTTTTTTCTAATGACGAAGTCTCCCTGTGTTGCCCAGGCTGATCTCAAACTCCTGGGTTCAAACAATCCTCCCACCTCAGCCTCCCAGAGTGCTAGGATTACAGGTGAGAGCCACCATGCCCCACCAAGATTGTAGTCTTTGTTTTTTGTTTTTTGTTTTTGAGCCAGAGTCTCACTCTGTTGCCCAGGCTGGAGTGCAGTGGCACGCTCACAGCCACTGCATCCTGGACCTGCTAGGCTCAGGAGATCCTTTGGCCTCAGCCTTCCAAGTAGCTGGAACTACGGACATGTTCCACCATGCCCAACTAATTATTTATTTATTTATTTATTGTAGAGATTAGGTCTTACCAAGTTGCCCAGGCTAGTCTCCAACCCCTGGACTCACGCAATCCTCTCACCTTGGCATCCCAAAGTGCTGGGATTATAGGCATGAGCCACTGTGCCTGGCCTAAGACTGTGGCCTTATAGAAGTTAATCACATAAGAAAAAAAAATGCTGTATGTCTAGACCACAGGCACCTGAAGGGTAGAAACACTCTCTTATTCATTCTTGTACTCCCATCATCTAGCCAGAGTCTAAGCGGAGTAGGCAATTACTAAATGTTTGTTGACTGAATTATGTGTATCTCCACATGTGCACAATGGTGCCAAGCAGGCTCGATCAACTCTGCCAAGGTAGGGTGAACCCAGATGACAGTTCCCTGGCACATTGAGACAAGGCCACCCCAGAAGTTCTCCATGGCATCTGTTCTCACTGCTCAGAACCCAGTCAGACCAGTTGTTAAATATTTTTATTATTGCCCTCTGGGAGAAAAATTAGACCCTACATATGTGTCTTAAAGACCAAATGACAGCCTCCCAAACAGAAAAACTGGGAAAGTCATTCTGTGCAGAGAAGCACCAGCTCAAGCAAAAGCAATGAGTTCTGAACTTTGCCAAATAAATGGGGTTACAAAGAGAGAGGGTGAGCTGACACACAGGAGCCAACTCCAGCAGAGCCCCATCTACTGCATCTGGTTGTTTAGTCTTTATCCTGAAGGTGATGAGGAATCATCAGAAGGCTTTCATCAGAGAGAGGCCTGAACACTTTGATGGGAAAAGAGAGAGATCTGGGGAAAGGAACCATGTTTGAATGCCTTAAAAATGGGCAAGCGGAAAAACATGAAGCGTCAGCAGTAAGGCATTAGCTATGAAGCATGGGCAGAGGGGATGCATGAATTTGGGGATATTTGGAAGAAGGGATACCCTCACACAAGAATGTAGGATGTGGAGGATGAGAGAAGAAGGGGGCTTGGGTAGCTGGGGAGATGGGAGTCCCACTAATTGGCAGGAAACCAGACCAGGCAGGTTGGGACAAGGCACACAGAATATGCAGCTTTTGCCACCACAGATGGAGGGTTCCAGTGTGGGTTCAGTGAGCATTCCAGAACTCAGGCAGGTCTGTGCTAGAGAGGGTGACCTCTCCTCATCTGGGATTTGTGGGGTGTTCTTCCATAGTCTCATGAAAACACACACTAAGACACACACATCCTCCAGAGACTTTAGGATGAGGCATTCCCCTGATAAGAACATTTCCATGTTTGACAAAAACCTGATGCTAATTCAGAAGACGCCACAGAAAACAGTGCAGTTAGAAGGCGGCGATGACACTGATGAGTTAAAGTTATGAGAAAGTCGACTCCAGGAACACTGCCAAATAGGGAGAAATGCTCAAGCTTCGTTTCTCATATATGTTCCAGAGAGTTCAGAAAGAAACCCCAGTGCCCTCAGTAACCTCAAGGAACCTTTTCTCCTTTTAAAGACGAAAAGAAATTTTAAAAGAAACCTTCTTCACACAAAGTCCATGCTCAGTTGCTCAGTCTAAACCACCAGCAGTCTTCCAAGACAGGGATGATCCCACCAGACATCTACCTGTTGAATTGTGAACAAGAAACCCTCAACAATCCATAGACCGATTGCCTTAATATCTCCTTCCCTTCAGATTTTTCTTCCGGTCCTGGGTTCCTGAAGAGCTAAGCAATGTTTACTAACCTTCACATCAAGGAATCTATGGATTCCATGAATCCATTTCTAGCTGGTGCATACTATAATTTTCAAGTGGCAAATAAAGTCTCCCCTGATATCCAAATCTATACGGTTGTAGCACTGCCAAAGGGATCTTCATGATCAACTTGATCTTCCACCTGACCTGCCTGTGAATTAAGTTGGTCCTCTTAGTCTCATTGTACTACCTGGTTGGAGCATGCAGAGAATAAGCAACTTCCATGAGATGATACAGCAAGCTAACTATAAGAGACCAGGCTTAGGATAAGTGCTTGCAGTTAGGAAGGTCAGGAATCCCTGCCACTTAGAGAAATGGCTTCTAACCATACCTGTGAAGGAGGCAGTCTGTGTATTACTCTGCAAACTATTAAACCACCTCTAATTCAAATACAGAATGGACACTGAGGCCAGCCCAGGTGAGCTGCCTGGAAGAGGCACACATGTGAGGGATTCACAGGCTCCTTAGTTCAGCAAGATCAGTATGTTACAAATATAGCTCATTATTTGAGGTAGTTCTTTTCTATAAAGTCACAGAGCACTGAATTAGCATATACTGGACTGCTGCTCCGAGGGGCAACACAGGTTGAGGTTTCTGTGAGTCTCTGATTATAACATTTTTATCAACTGATCAATGTATAATCTTCTTTTGTGTGTGTGTTTCTGTTTAAAGACACCTTATTTAATAGACATTGTTGATTCATGAACATCGAACTCATGGCCAACAGCACTACTACAGCTCATGCCCGAATGAAGCTGACCTAACACACGTGTTTTCTCCGTAGGGCACATCACAGCCTTCTGGAATATAGGGACACTAGACAACCCTTCAGCACTATGCAGGGCGACAGTTTTAAACAGCAAAATCGCCAACGGAAAGCACAAAAATGTGAAACATGTGGCACTTAATCACAGAAGAGACGCTTGTTTATAGGATGAGTTGAAACAAGTGGGCAGAGCTTAGCTTGGTACCACCTCAGCTGGGAACACACTCGGAGGGGAACTCAAATGTGTCTCCACTCTGTGTTTGTCCACAAGTGACTGCGAAAACACCAAGAGTCTCAATCTGGATACTGCATGTAAATGTTCGTAGGTAGACAGCCTGGGAGTCATGGGGATGGACTACGGGGTTGGGCTGCAACACCTTCCTGGAACCCAGCGATTCTGTGGAGAATCTAGTCTAGAGGCTGAGACGCAGCATCGTCAAGGCAGCGTGTCTTCAAGGCCACTCAAGCCTCTTTCATTTGGGGGATGTTAGTATATTTTAAGAAACAAAAATTACAGTGAAGAAGTGTCCAAAGGGCTATTTAAAATGCAGTATATTTTAAGGGCTTACATTTGACACGTTAATGTTTTTAACTCACTATATATATATATATTGCAAGGCTGAGCGCAGTTGCTCACGCCTGTAATCCCAGCACTTTGGGAGATCAAGGTGAGAGAATTGCTTGAGCCCAGGAGTTCCACACCAGCCTGGCAACATAGCAAGACCTCATCTCTACAGAAATAAAAAAAAATTAGCTAGGCATGGTGGCATGTGCCTGTAGTCCCAGCTACTCAGAAGGCTGAGGCAGAAGGATCTCCTGAGCCTAGGAAGTCGAGGCTAGAGTGAACTGTGATCATGCCACTGCCCTCTAGCCTGAGCAATAGAGTAAGACCTCGGCTCAAAATAGATTAGATAGATAGATAGATAGATAGATAGATAGATAGATAGATAGATAGATAGATAGACAGAAGATAGATGGCAACATAATGAGTACTAATCACAAGACAATTAAAGGACTTTTAAAATGTTAATTCATAGATTATCACAGACAGTGTGGCCTGACAGACACATAGGTTTTAAGTTGTATATAACAGTCATCTTTTACTCCATCTGGGTGTTTCTGTGTCTGTCATCACATGTGAAGGAAATCCCAGTGTCTGCATTTGAGGCTGTTTGTGAACACGCAGCTCCTGCAATCTAATCCCCCTGTCCTCTCTGTGACTGACTCGTTAGAGATGATCAAGTTCTCTTCTAGGAGTTAATTACTCCCTTCTCTAGTTCACAATACAGTTAAAGGAACTCATTGTTTTATCTGCAGTATGAATGGAAACAGAGGCCCTCAGAAGAAAAGAGGTGGGGGCACAGGAAAGACAGCAGGTTAAGAAAAGCCAGAGTTGAGACTGTCTTGTCTCAGACTGGGGGATCTACCACAGGTCACTCTCTGGCTCCAGGCCTCAGTTTCTCCAACTGTCATTTGAAGATGCTTTAGACCAGAGGTTGGCAAACATTTTCTGGAAAGGCTCATATAGCATTTCAGACTTTATGGACCAAGAGGCAAAATCAAGAATATTTATAGGCACTTATATGACAAGAAAGAAAACAAATCTCTGCAGGTTTTAAACATTGTTTAAAAATGTAATAAAAACCATATTAGCTCATGGGCCATACACACAGAGGCAGCTGACTGGATTTGGCTTGTGGGACGCGCAGATCAGTGCTGTTCAGCGGAACTTTCTGTGGTGATGGAAATGCTTACATCTGTGTGATGACTGAGCACTTGAGATATGGTTAGTATGACTGAGGAGTTGCATTTTTTCATTGTATTTCAATTAATTTAAATGGAAATAGGCACACGTGGCTAGTGGCTAAGCACAGCTTTAAACCTTCTGTCCACTTCCTCGGGCGCTAACATTTTATGGTTCTACAGTTCACTGCCTTTTGAGAGCTTCTGTCCTATGAAATTGGCAAATGTGGGCAGGTGTTGGAGATTTTGCTCTCGTTGGTTCCTTCAGCCAGCATTTATTTCTCTCTTCTCTAGTTTTCTACAATATTCCTACTCTGTCTGACTCATTCTGATGCTAAATCCCTAACTATGCAGGGAGGTGCCCCAAGAAGCCATAACAAACTATGCAGGGAGGTGCTACTGGATATTTTAAATTTAAAGAAAACACTCAAAGCTGGGCTCGGTGGCTCAGCCTGTAATCCCGTGCTTGGGGAGGCTGAGGTGAGTGGATTACCTGAGCCCGCAGGTTCGAGATCCGCCTTGGCGAGACCTCATCTCTACAATAAATCAAAAAATTAGCCGGGTGTGGTAGCGTGCGCCTGTAGTTCCAGCTACTTGGAAGGCTGAGGTGGAAGGATCACCGGAGCCCAGCAGGTCGAGGCTGTGGTGGCCAGGAGTGGCCATTGCACTCCAGTCTGGGCGACTAAGTGAGACTCCAACTCAAAAAAAAAAAAAAAAAAGAAAATAATATTTAAATATATCCCTTTGGTGCCTGAAGGTATTTCTATTCTCAGGGCAATGCAGTAATAATATTTGTGTTGGCTAAAAGGTATGCCATCTTTTGTAAAGGACTGTCACGAAGAGATACATTATACATTCCAGGGCAATTTGAGTGAGATTGAATAGAGAGAATGAAAATGTGGAATCTCTTTCCC